>VKOC01002221.1:0-79845 GCA_009364415.1 Spea multiplicata | reverse complement strand
TAAAATATGTAAAATTGCCTTTGCAGGAGGATGGAGTCTACTCTCATGCCCTCTCTATCAATCTCTGCCTAAAAATCGCACCCCTCCCCCAAGGAGAATTGCATATTG
Source organism: Spea multiplicata (assembly GCA_009364415.1). Classification (NCBI taxonomy): domain Eukaryota; kingdom Metazoa; phylum Chordata; class Amphibia; order Anura; family Pelobatidae; genus Spea; species Spea multiplicata. Next base: position 79,737 of record VKOC01002221.1, on the reverse strand, counting down.
GGCAAAAATGTGTGTGGTTACTGAATATGGGGTGAGGGCCAGACGATGCGGTTTAACACTTAACTCAATCACTCAACACCTTAAATACATTCAAAAGTCTGAAGGGGATGAAGAATGTTGCTCAGCTTTATCCTTTGCACACTACATCTTTAAGATCTGGGTCTAGCCATCAAAGTAAAGCATTTCTCTTGATGGGATTTGATCCTACTCTGACTCACCAGGTCATAATCATCAGACCATTAGAAATTCTTTTTAAGTTCTTCTTTTTTGAGGACCACAAACAAAGGGTGTATTGTATTTCAATAAAGCTGGATCCATCTATCCCTTCGTATAAATTTTCTAAACTTCCTTTGATTTTTTTTAGCAATATCTCCCCTAAGCTCTGTCCACAAATTCCAATTTAATCTGAAAAAATATAATAAGAGAAGGGCAGAGAAGACCAGTGGCCATGTGAGATAAATTCGCTACTGGAACCGTGAAGTATCTAAATCATTTCTGAAACTATCATCAATGAAAGTAGATAATAAGCAAGGAAAACCTATTATTTGTACCAGTGCGTTCAAATGAATGCATTTTTCGTGTGAGATTTTCGGATCCTTTCCACGGGTTTCTGCCCGAAGTGAGAAATACGAGCAAAACTTAAATAAACATAGTGTCTTTTTCTCCCTTTACATATTATTTCATTTATTTATGGGTCAGTTCTGGGTTTGTCTCCTTTTTTCGAAATGCATCTAAAAACTTCTTTGACATAAATAGATTTTTCTTTTTTTTCTTCTTCTTCTTCTTCTTATACGCTGGGGTCCTCCATAGAACTCTCTAAGCAATACCAGGCCCTTATGTTTAATAAAAGAAACACATGACATGCTATAAAAGGTATAAAGATCTCTGAAGAATTGTGAGATCTTATCATATTTATTTGACTCTACAGAAAATACGCGAGATATTAATGGAAAATATTTCTAATTGTAATTTTTTTTACAATTATTGCATATTCTCAAAAACTCCGCACAAATATGGAATAGGCCGAACAGATGGTAAGTTCCGGCTTTCATGGCTATCGACCAAAAAATATATAACCTAGGACAAATACGAGAAAGAAATCTGAGGCAGCGATAATTTAATGTTTTCACACTTGAAAAAGAGACGCAATTGTTTCTTTTTTTTGTCTCTTTGTAAGGTGCCGATATCATTCGGCTTCGTAAAGGTCCCTCGGTTAGTTCATTGAGACAAGCGAACAATTTAAATGTCTTTAAAATAGCAAAAATATTGTTATTCTGTAGAACATTTGTTTTTTTTAATTTTTCATTTCAGGAGGGCACTTTGGTGAAGTGAACAATATTTGAAAACAATTTAATAAATTCATTAAAGAAATTCAATTATATATTATAATAAAATATTTTATACCACATATGACATCAAGTACACTTTTAGCCTGATACAAAATGGACTTATATGGATTTGTATTTATATTTTTGGTGAAATATAGTTGTTTTTTATATTTTATAATTTTGTATCCTTTTCTTAAAAGTCACAAATATTTTCAGTATGCTCCTCATGTCTGACTGGCATTGCTTTGTTACCCTTAAAAAAATGCTATTTGTAATTGAATAATTAGGTAGCTGTCTCCGCACATGACTGATATATTAACATTAGTGATCTAATATCACTAATATTATGTATTACTATTAAATTTTGCACCTAAATTTGGCTGGACTGACAGTTTGTCAGTTATCCAGAAGACCCAAAGTATATATTAGAATTTCATTTTCACCACTTTGTTTTTCATGAAAACCAAAATTCTTACAAAAGATCCAATATTCACCAATACATAAACCTTTTTTTTTTTTGTAGGCTTCGTTTGAAGGCAACCAGACGAAGGTCACAAAATTCATTTTTCTGGGATTTCATAACCTCCAGAGTTTGAAGCCTGTGCTATTTTTCGTGTTCCTTGTGGTCTACATCATAACATTAGTCAGTAACGTATTGATTATTATATTGGTGGCAACATTTCAGAGTTTGAAATCGCCGATGTATTTCTTCCTCACGCAGTTGGCATTAAGTGATCTCCTGCTGACAGCAGATATAGTCCCCAACATGCTCCACGTTATAATTAATGGGACAAGCTCAATCTCTGTTACTGGATGCATCACACAGCTCTTTATCTGCGGCGTCTCAGCAACATCTGAGTGTCTTATTCTCACGGTGATGTCCTATGACCGGTATTTAGCCATTTGCCGTCCGTTACATTACACCTTGATCATGGATCTCAGGCTTCGCGTTGAACTGGTTGTCTGGTCTTGGCTACTACCATTTTCTGGTATGGCAATCATTGTTTTCTTTGTGGGCAACTTGGAGTTTTGTGGTCTCATACTGATTGACCATTATTTCTGTGATCTTGCTCCTCTTCTGAAGTTGTCTTGTTCAAATTATAGGGTAACTGAGCTCATTGATATGGTGCTGGCCTTCATTTTTGTTCTTCTCCCGTTTTTCTTCATCCTTTTCACATATATCTACATCTTTTCAACCATTTTAAACATGTCTTCGATGGGTGGGAGACAGAAAGCCTTCTCCACCTGCAGCTCTCATTTGCTTGTAGTGTGTACCTACTATGGGACTATCATAACAGTTTATATGGTCCCCTCCAAAGGACAATCATTTCATGTCAATAAAGTTATATCTCTTTTATATACCATGGGTACCCCCTTTCTAAATCCTTTAATCTATAGTCTTAGGAACGAGGAGATCAAGAGAGCACTGATGAAATGTATCTTCAAAAGCTAGAAAATAGTAGACGCATACGTATAATATTTTGAATACAATGTGGCATGCCGGCTACCACCTTGGAGGTTGTAGCCTTGAAGACGCTGACCACTCTGTGTATCATCAATAAACGTCATTATTGAAGGGCACAAATCCAAGCCCGCTGTATGACTCGTTTCACTCTCTGTGAGCTTTAGTGGAATTCCGATGTTACATATTAACCCTGCATAGGCCAGATAAGTGGTTAGGGACCTAGACAAAACAAGATTGTGTTACTGTTTGTTTAAAAGGATGTTTCTTATCTTTATTAGTTTATAGAATAAAGTCAAGCAACATGGAACGTTCTGCACAGAATTGTTCATAAATGTTTTCTGAATAAGTTGCTTACTTGGTTGCAGTCCTTCATACACACCTTACGGAAGAAATAGACTCAAACATACCATACAATATAAGTTTTAGATTAACTCACTGAGGAAGAACAGTCGCTTAATGGCTTGTCCTATGGTGCATCCTCACTTGGGAGCATCTCAAAATGTTAAAAATTATGTTTATAGATGAAATACACTATGTGACCAAAAGTATGAGGAGACCGTTTCTAATTATTGAATTTTAGTGTTTAAGTTTCACCCATTGCTAACATGTGCATGAAATCAAGCCCATGGGCATCCATCTCCATAGACAAACATTGCAGATTAAGTCGTACTGAGGAGCTCAATGAACTTATAGGATCCCACGTTTGCCACAAGTCAGTTTGTGACATTTCTGCCCTGCTTGATCTGCTGTTGTCCGCTGTAAGTGATATTATAGTGAAGTGCAGGTATCTAAAAGTAACAGCTGAGCCACAAAGCAGTAGACTACATACACTAACAGAGCAGTAAATATCGCTTGTCCTCTGTAGCATCACTCACTGCAGAATTACAAACTGCATCTGAAAGCCACTTCAGCACTGTGTGCTTCATGAAATGGTTTTCCATGGCCAAGCAGCTGGAAGCCAGATGCAGGTCTATATGCACAATGCCAAGCATCGGCTGGAGTGGTGTAAAGCAAAGTGCCCCCGGACATTGGAAGTCTGATGGATAAATCTAGGTTTGGTGAATGCAAGAAGAATGCTACCTAGCAGAATGAACAGTGCCTACTGTAAAGTTTGGTGAGGTAGAGATAAGCATCTGAAACTGGTTTTCAAGGTTTGGCCTAGGCCCCAAAGTACCAGAGAAAGGTAATGTTAATGCTACTGCATACAAAGACCTTTCTCATTCTTGCATCACTGTGTTTCTGTGTACACAGCAAGGGCCATATAGACATGGTTTGGTGTGGAGGAACTCGAATGTCCTGCACAGAGTCCTGACCTTAAATTCACTTAACACTTTTGGGCTGAATTGTAATGCTGACTGTGAGCCAGATCTTCTCCAAAATTAAAGCCTGGCCTCACAAATGCACTTTTAGCTGAATGGGCACAAATACCCACAGTCAAACTCCACCATCTAGAGCAGGGGCATCAAACCTGTCCCTTACGAAAAATTACTGCAGTTTTTTCTGAAGTAATACTGCAGTTTTTTGGACATGAAAAAACTGCAATACTGCACTTTTACTGCAGTATTACTGCACATTTACTGCAGTTTTACTGCATTTGTACTTCACTGTACTGCAGTTTTACTGCACATTTACTGCACTTTTTTTTATATTGCAAACCTACAGTTGTACTTCAATGTACTGTAGCTTTATTGCATTTGTACTTCCGTACAAAAATAACTGCAGTACAACTGCAGTACAGTGAAGCACAAATGCAGTAAAACTGCAGTAAATGTGCAGTAATACTGCAGTAAAAGTGCAGTATTGCAGTTTTTTCATGTCCAAAAAACTGCAGTATTACTTCAGAAAAACTGCAGTATTTTTTTCGTAAGGCGCGCACGCGCGCGCTGTTCATATTTCGGAGCTTAGGTCTACTTTATTTTATTTGGGGGTGGCTGAAGATGTTAAAAATGCCCTGTTTCTTCTTGATGGGGAAGCCCACCCAGCTTAAGTTGTTAAGGGATGGGCTCTTTGTGAAAACTTACCAGGTATCTAGGAGGTTCATGCTGCTGGGAGATCATTTGGTGTTACTCGTGGTGGGAGGCTTCCTGGCAGTCGTGTGGTACCTGGACGACTTAGTAAGCTTGGGGGTTTCATTATGTTAATTGTAAATTGTTCATAGAATAAGTTAAAAAAATTGAATAAATAAAACATATAAACAAAGTATCAGGATATAGATATTTATCTATACATAATATATATATATATATATATATAATATATATGATATTTAAATCAAAAACATTTCGCATTTAACTTATTTTTGAGCTGCCTCTCAACACAGATATTGGGAAAAAGTAGGATAAAATGAAAAATACACCAGAAAAATACTATAGTCAGTGTATGAAAACATGACTTAACCACCCCAAAGACTAATCACGAAATAAAAAACATATTTTTCAAGGTTCCAAAATCATTTTATTTTTAAATGCAGATAATCTCTTATTTTTGGTGACTTTACATAGAAATGTGATTCATATGATCCTACATCCCATTTTGCACCTCATAGCAATAAAGACGTGAAGCTAATTTAGGTGATGAAAAGCTTGATCATCGTGTTTCTAGCCTACAAAAGTCTTCTTCAGGGCAGCCTTGATATCCTGATTTCTTAAGCTGTATATTACAGGGTTAAGTAAGGGGGTAAACACAGTATGAAGTAGAGAAATAATCTTATTCACAAGCAAAGAATGACCCATAGAAGGTATCATGTATTTAGTTATTAATGTCCCATAGAAAGTCCCTACGACAAGTAGGTGGGAACTGCAGGTGGAGAAGGTTTTCTGTCTTCCAGTTGTCGAAGGGATCCTGAGTATCGTAAGAAAGATATAGACATAAGTCACGATGATGAAACCACACGGACAAATAAATATAGGGGTGGAAAAAATAAAGACTATAAATTCTGTAAGAAAAGTGTCAGAGCATGAAAGTTTTTGGAGAGGAGAAAGGTCACAATAGAAATGATCGATGATGTTGCCGTCGCAGAACTGAAAGTTATTAATAAGTATGACGGCTGTTAGGTTGCTCAGGAAACCTACCATCCAAGGCCAAGTGGAAATGTAAACTCTGCATTTATAGCTCATGATTGAAGTGTAGCGCAAGGGGTTGCATATAGCGAGATATCGATCATAGGACATCACTGAAAGCAGAAAACATTCTGTAACAGTTGTGCCACTGAAGAAATAAAATTGAGTTAAACATCCAAGTAAAGTTATTGTTTTTCTACCCAGCAAGATGGCACCAAGCATGTTGGGAACAGTATTTGTTGAGAGTAAAATGTCAGCGAAAGAAAGATGACTGAGGAAGAAGTACATGGGGGACTGAAGGTGATTACTGCACAAAACCAACAGAATTATAAGAACATTTCCAGCTATTGTAAGAAGGAAGATACATAGAAACAAAATGAAAAGAACAATGTTGGCACCGTAAAGGTTTCCGATCCCCAGAAGAATGAACTCTGTGACCCTTGACTGGTTTCTGGGTGACACTGGCAAGCGAAGGCTATTCACATGGCATGGGAAAAAATAAATATTTATTTATATGCAAATAAAAAATTTATATATATTATGCATTATGCATTATTATATGCAAAAATATTAATTACAGAATTAACAGAAAAACTAAAACACAATTATAATTAAAAAAAAGAAATATTTCATAAGATAATTTTCTGTGTGTGTTAAAAAAAAATTAATAGAACCTTCAAAGTTTTTTTTGCCATCAAATCAATAACTTTATAATAACATAATATCGGTAGATTCAGTTTTAGGTTCAGTATTCAATATATGGTAGAGAAAGATTTGCATAAATTAATAGTACATGTGGATATTACACAAAAATATATAAAAGTTCAAAATAAAGGTAGAATTCTAAATTGTATTTTCTTTAAAAAAAAAAAAAAAAAAGGGAATAAAGAGAGACTTAAACAGCAGAACTTGTGTTATTTCAGCACTATTACAAATATGCCGATTTAAAATTCATGGCAGTAATTCCTACCAGAAGACAAAGATTTTAAGTGCGGTAACAGAACACTAATCTTTTCCCGCAAAGCCTGAGATAAAAAAAAAGTAGTATTCTTATATCGGGTAATTCAATATAGCAGACGGAGAGAATAAAAGGGACATAATCGGTTTTAATTGATAAACAAATCATTTACCGCTTTTAGCAGCTCGATAATGTGAGCATTACATACAATAGCATTACATTCAATAGAATGAACCGCTTTACCAAATTCCCATGTTTCTAAACCTCTCGTGTGCTGCAAGCAGGATAGAATTGGCAAAAAAATATTAATCAGGAATCTGTTGATTTTTTTAAGCTGGATGAAATAGTTAGCGGCAAATGTCGGCATGAAAATATAAGAACTATTCGCCCCGTCTATCCTATGCATGTTTAAATTACCCTACTGCGTTAGCTTCTACCACTTCTAATGTGAGGCTGGTCCATTTATCTACCACACTCTCTGTAAAGTAAAACTTCCTTTGACGCTCTAGTTTTAGATTATGATCTCTTCTTCTAACATCTCTCCTACCTGGATATAAACTTCCCTCCTGTGCTTTGTATAAAAATGCTTCTATAACTTTTTATTTCTTTCTTCCCCCAAACCCTACATATTGATATCCTTTAGTCGTTCGTTATATTTTTTTATCCTGTGAACCATTTACCATTTTAGTAGCTGTTCATTGAACACGCTCCAGAAGGAAATGTGGTCTCCAGAGCCATACTGCAAACAGGTCTGACCAGACATCTGTGGCATAACCACCTCGCTCTGCTACAAATGCTTCTACTTATACAATGCAGCACCCTGCTTTCCTTTTCTGACGCTTTATTTCATTGCCTGCTTACCTTTACGTCCTTCTGTTGTTACTGAGAGTCCCCAATGCGATCTGCTTCCTTGAGGATTTTTACATCCCAAGTGCATTATTTTACATTTGTCAACATTAAAATGTAGCTGCTACGCTCTCCCATTCTTCTAATCTACACCATTTGACTTGTTCCACCAGGAATGTTTGTATACCCCGTTACAAGCCTTTGTATCATCATCGAAAAGCATTCCTTACCATTAAGACCTTTTGTAATATTACAAATTATTACAAGTACGGGTCCCAAAACCGATCCTTTTTCTGAATATACACAATTAACTACAACCTCCTGTCTCCTATCGCTCAACGATTACCTGATCCATTCAACTTTTGTTTTCCAGTTAAGAAATCTTACTGGTTCCACATAAGAAAGAAAACATAAATAGCCAATGACACTGAGCTAGGCCTTCACCTAGAGGCCAAACATGCATATTTAGTATTAACACAATGTTATACCTGATCACCCTTTTCAGAAAAAAGGAAAAGAAACAAATTATAATAGCTGTCCCACAGCACTTCTTAGGAACCTTTAGGATAACAACAACCCATTGAACCCAAAAACAACCACTTCCCCAAACAAAAGAATAAAAGGAAGCATTTTCTTTGTTTCGGCCCTCATGTATAGATGAACCAAAAAGCTTGAAATTTCCAACATATTTGTAGCTCATCTCCAGTTTGGATCTCTTCCACAAACGCGGCCGCCGTCTCACCGCCCCAGCATCCACCATTGGAGAAAGGGCCATGACCCTTGCACTGTCCATACCCAGGAGGTTACACCATCTCCAATTTCCCATACCCCCAATAAAACACAAGACACACGCAGGATTGGATTTAGAAAAGGCCGAGACATTTATTTATTAAATGTCACAACATAACTTTATTTAAACACTTCGTACAACAAATTATTCAAAACAGACTTGAATAAACCATCGTATAAGAATCTATCCCAGCTAATGTACATCTGTGTACTAAAACCAACTGAGGGTTCCCATCTCAGAGAAGATAGTGGCTACCCCTTCCCAGCCCTTCCGTAGGATGCAGTCGGTCACTGACTGACAGTGGGCCGGGTAGGGCAGCTCTATCCTAAGCTTCCGCTTATCCTTACTCAGGGAAGGCATTAACTCCAACCTCCAACCAAACAATTCAACTTGGCATCCCCAGTAGACTTCAAACTCTTCCAGGGAACTTCTCCGCCATCACCAAAATTGCTACAAAGGAAAACAGAAAGGGAGGAAAAGAAAGAAGGCAAATGTGCAAAACAAATTAAAGGGGGAAAAGGGTGAGGGCGAGCGGGGAACTGCTCCTGTGGTATTAAAATAACTGCCCCCTGCTACACAGGATGGGACTTTATAGCCCAGCACCCTTCCCCCCCTTGATCATGTAACCCATGCTTCCTTCCTCTGTTGACCTTCCTTGATTTAACCCTTCCTTGCCTTCTACTGACAGGGCGCAGTGTCCCCCTTTCCCCAATGACTTCAGGGTTTTCTGTTAGAAGGAAAAAAAGCCACATCCCTCGGAGAGATTAAGAGCCCCTACCGCTGAACCACTTCAACAGCACTAGCCCAACACTCTGCCCCACACACACCATGGTGTCTACACTTTGAGGAACCCTTTCTGAGTATCTTCCAGCTGAGCTGCCCTCATTTCATAAATGAAATCAATCTTTTTTGCAAAAAATTCTATGTCTGGGACTCTCACCTTCCAACCTTTAGTGATACATCTGGCATACTTAAGTATAGCGTGTGCCCAACAGTATAGAGTCCTCCAAACATGGATAAACGCACTTTAAGTTTCTCATCTTCCTGGCAAATATCTTCTAAGGGAGTATTTGGAGGCAAATGGATTTAATGTAATCATTTTCATTGTCGCCCCTATTCTCCACTTTCCTAAAACAGAGATGACCTGTTGCTGTGTAGACTGAGAATTTAATTATATTATTATCATTATTTTTATTTTGATATATATATATAATTTGTTATTGGCAGGGGGTTATATGTGATTGCATTAAATGTATTAATTATGTATATTTTATTTTCTAAATAGTGCTTTATTTTTTATATGTTAGTTTTATTTTCCAGAGTTTTCCAGAATAGTTTGTAGAATAATGACAATGTAAAAATTAAATAACTACTATGCATTGTTTTACATTTTAAATCTACTGCCAGTTTTCAATTCAATAAAAATGGTAATGCCACTATAAAATATTTCATATCTATTCTTGCAAACAAATGATTCAGCAGAATAAGAAATAAACTTTGTTCTTAAATCCAATCAAAACAGAAAAAAGGTAAAAAGGAAATCCACGATGCCTTAATATTCAAAATATAATTTCTATGAAAATTCATGATTCATTTTCAAAAAAAATCCCATAAAAATGTTAGACATTGTGCTATAGTCAACTGTTTGAAACAAAATGTCAAAGTTACATTTAAAGAAAAATCATGGTAATTCATTAATTTTTTTCTGGATTTGTGGATCCCTCATTCTATTTTGTAAAAAAAAGATCAGATTCTTATGTATATAACATAGGTCAAATAAGTCAAAATTTTTAAACACAAATAAGACTACATACACAAGTTACTTAAAAACAATGAAAATAAGAAAATATATTTTATTATTAAGAATTATAAAGAAGTATTAATCAGCATCATAATTAATTAACACATTTGTTCTTTTTTTCATTATTAGTAAAAATATGTATTGGCCCTTTAGACTTTAATAAAGTGAGCATATTGGAAATCTAAGGATGGAATGGAAAACATATAGTCAATGTGCGAAAACATGATTTCAAAAATCCCCCAATGACTATACACTGAAGGCAAAATCTACTTTTCCAGCTCTGAGGAACATTTTCATGAAAAAAAGTTTCAATTCAAATTAAATCTTCTGAATGCAGATACTTTTTTTACGTTTGGTATGACATTTTATTTACGGCCCCTTATAGCAATAGAGAGATGAACATACCGGTAATTTGTGATGAAAAGCTTAGGCGTTACATTTCAACCCTACAGAAATCTTTTTCAGGGCAACCTTGATATCCTGATTTCTTAAGCTGTATATTATAGGGTTAAGTAAGGGGGTAAACACAGTATGAAGTAGAGAAATAATCTTATTCACAAGCAAGGAATGACCTGTAGACGGCATCATGTATTTAGTTATTAATGTCCCATAGAAAGTCCCCACGACAAGTAGATGGGAACTGCAGGTGGAGAAGGTTTTCTGTCTTCCAGTCGTGGACGGGATCCTGAGTATCGTAATAAAGATAAACACATAAGTCACGATGATGAAAGCACACGGACAAATAAATACAGGGATGGAAAATGCAAAGATTATAAATTCTGCAAGAAAAGTGTCAGAGCATGAAAGTTTTTGGAGAGGAGGAAAGTCACAATAGAAATGATCGATGATGTTACCGTCACAGAACTGAAAGTTAGATATAGGTATGAAACCAATTAGGTGGACCATAAAACCCAACAGCCATGTAAAGATAGAAAGGTAAACTTGGCTGTTGGAGTCCATGATTGAAGTGTAGCGCAAGGGGTTGCATATAGCGAGATATCGATCGTAGGACATCAAAGAAAGCAGAAAACATTCTGTAATAGTTGTGCCACTGAAGATATAAAATTGAGTTAAACATCCAAGTGAAGTCATTATTTTTCTACCCAGTAAAATGGCACCAAGCATGTTGGGAACAGTATTTGTTGAGAGTAAAATGTCAGAGAAAGAAAGTTGACTGAGGAAGAAGTACATGGGGGACTGAAGGTGATTACTGCACAAAACCAACAGAATTATAAGAACATTTCCAGCTATTGTAAGAAGGAAGATACTTAGAAAAAATATGAAAAGAACAACGTGGGTTCCATAACTTCCATGACTTCCAAACCCTAGAAGAATGAACTCTGTGACCCTTGACTGGTTTCTTGGTGACATTGCCGATCGAAGGAACATTGAAAAAAAATACATTTTCAAAATCTAAAAAGAATATACAAAAATATGAATTGAATTTACAGAAGCTCAGGACTAACATATATTCAATAAAAAGGAAAATAATTGTATTATTATATTAAAGTTGTAAAAATGTAAGGATTGTAAATTAGGAGAATGTGTTAATACAGCTTCAATAATCCTCATATTTTCAGACATTTTTGGGCATTAATTATTTTAATTACTGTCCTAAATAGACCTATACTAAATATATGTCATTTTAAATCCATGCCAGTTTGTAGAATACAAAAATAATAAATAATAATACATTAAAAAAATACTCAAGTAATAGAATACTGTTACACCATATAAATATGCATTTATATTTGATGGCTTACACTTACCAAAAATCCCAAATTTCTAAAAAGCTGGAGTGCTGCATTCTATAAGGAGGATGGAATTGACATTTATTTTAATCATTTATTGCTTTTCTTGAGGGTGATAAATTAGTAGAACTAAATGTCAGCAGGAAACAGGTATTAATGCTGCTCGGTTACATTTACAGTTACATTTTATACTATTTGTGCAATTCTGAAAGGGTTGTTGAATGCCTGGGGACTGTCGTCTAATAATAGAGGTTACGCTCCCATTACGTTAATAAAGACAATGTACTATATGAACACAATGTACGATTACATTATTATTATTAAATTATTGTACTATTAGTTTATTATTAAGGTTTAATAATAGCTTTTTTCCCATAAGCTACCTTGAAAAACCATTTGGATGAGCATAGAAATCGGTATTATAATAAATCTAATTCTCGGGGTAGGGCGAGTGGGTCTGCGTTCCTCCTCCAGGCATTGCCGGGGGGTGTTCGTCGTTTTTCATGGGGGTCAGGATGTTCAGGTGGTGCAGGGCCGTTCTCTGAGGCCAGGGGGGTGAGGTGTCTCTAGGGACGGGGATAGGATGGGGGGATGTTTCGGTTAGGCAGCAGGATGGGTCGTCGGGTGCATGTTCTTTGGCAGCACAGTCCAGGTGTTTCTTTGTTTCCAGGAATCGGCTGGATGCAGTGGATCAACATCAGTGGGATGTGCAGCGTGGGAGTGCGGCTTTGGTGGTAGCCACTCTGCAGGTTCCTTCGGCGCCTGCGTAGGCTTCCATGGCCCAGCGGTTCGGAGCAGCCGGGGGACCGATCGGTGAGTGTTTGTTGCGGTTGTTCAGCACATTGCCCAGGCGCCAGCGGGGAGTGGGTCTTTGGTGGGTTTATTGCAGAGGGATCGGTTTCTGATGGTGCAGGGGGGGGGCGTTCGTCGAGTGGGGAAACCCCTTTGACGGGGCAGGACGGAGGGGGTCGCCGGCAGGAGGCTCCTCTGCCATCAACCAATGAAGGGCAGCTGCTCTTCATTGGTTGATGCCATATGAGTCCCCTGGTGGAGAGCAATAGAGTCGCTCTTACGGACCTTTAACTCATGACGCAGAAGCCATTAGTGTCCCCAGGCCAAGTTGCTCCCAGGTGTACCTTGCCCTGCGCTTTGCATGAGGAACTATAATCCCTGTTCCTCCGAGGCCAAGTTGTTTAGAGTGGTTGTCTATGACTCAGACAACCGTTCTGAGCAACTTGGCTTGGGAGCAACAGGGATTTCAGTCTCTGTGGCAAACAGCAGGCAAGGTCCACCTCGGAGCAACTTGGCCTGGGGAGACCATTGGTCTACCAGCTCCAGAAGTTGTCCAGTGATCAATAGAGTCACACATACAGACCTTTAACGCCTGACGCTGAAACTTGGCCTGAGGGGTTTCAGGAGTTAAAGGTCCGTATGAGTGACTCTATTGGTTACCAGCAGGGGCCCCCTCTGGCATCAACCAATAAAAGGCAGCTGCCTTTCATTGGTTGATGCCAGAGGAGCTTAATGCCGACGACCAATAGAGTCGCTTATATGGACCTCTAACTCCTGGTGCTGAATCTTGGCCTGGGGAGGCTCCCGGAGTTAAAGATCCCTACGAGCCCCTCTATTGGTCATCGGTGGGGGCCTCCTCAGCTGCCCTTCATTGGTTGATGCCCGAGAAGCTCAGTGCTGACGACCAATAGAGTTGCTCATATGGACCTTTAACTCCTGATGCCAAAACATGGTCTGGGGAGGTTCCAGGAGTTAAAGGTCCATACAAGCTACTCTATTGGTCACTGGCAGGGGCCTCCTCTGGCTTCAACCAGTTCATGCCAGAGGAGCTCAGTGCTCCTCCCCTTCCAAGCAAATATCTTCTAAGGGAGTATTTGAAACTGTGTGTATGTCTACAAATGGAGGCAAATGGATTTAATGAAAACATTTTCATTGTCATCCCTATACTCCACTTCTCTAAAACAGAGATGACCTGTTGCTGTGTAGACTGAGAATTAAACTATATTTTCATTATTTTTATTTTGATATAATTAGATTAAATATAATTTGTTATTGACATGGGATGTATATGTGGTTGCATTATATTTATTTATAATGTATACTTTCTAAATAGTGCTTTTTATATGTTATTTTTTTATTTTCAAGAGTTTTATAGAATAGATCCTAGAATAATGACATTTTAAAAGTTAAATAACTACCATGCATTGTTTTAAAATTGAAATCTACTGCCAATTTTCAATTCAATAAAAATGGTAATGACACTATAAAATATTTCATATCTATTTTTGCAAACAAATGATCCAGCAGAATAAGAAATAAGCTTTGCTCTTCAATCCAATTAAAACAGAAAAAGGTAAAAAGCAAAAGAAAATCCACAATGCTTTAATATTTAAAATATACTTTCTATGAAAATTCCTGATTCATTTTCAGAAAAAATCCCATAAAAACAATGATATTTATTGGACCTTTAGACTTTAATAAAGTGAGCATGTTGGAAGTTTAAGGATGGAGTGAAAAACATATAGTCAATGTGCGAAAACATGATTTTAAATAATCCCCCAATGACTATACATTGAAAATATTTTTCAGTTCAAATGAAATCTTCTGAATGCGGATACTTTTGATTCGTTTTTATAGGATCGCCATTTTATTTACGGTCACTCATTGCAATAGAGAGGTGAACATAATATGTGATGAAAAGCTTAGGCGTTACATTTCAATCCTACAGAAATCTTCTTCAAGACAACTTTGATATCCTGATTTCTTAAACTGTATATTATAGGGTTAAATAAGGGGGTAAACACAGCATGGAGTAGAGAAATTATCTTATTCACAAGGAAAGAATGACCTGTAGAAGGTATCATGTATTTAGTTATTAATGTCCCATAGAAAGTCCCTACGACAAGTAGGTGGGAACTGCACGTGGAGAAGGTTTTCTGTCTGCCAGTCGTGGAAGGGATCCTGAGTATCGTAATAAAGATAAAAACATAAGTCACGATGATGAAACCACACGGACAAATAAATATAGGGATGGAAAACACAAAGACTATAAAGTCTGCAAGAAAAGTGTCAGAGCATGAAAGTTTTTGGAGAGGAGGAAAGTCACAGTAGAAATAATCGATGATGTTGCCGTCGCAGAACTGAAAGTTAGATATAGGTATGACAGATAGTAGGTTTATCATAAAGCCCAACAGCCATGGAAAGGTAGAAAGATGAACTCTGCATTTATTGTCCATGATTGAAGTGTAGCGCAAGGGGTTGCATATAGCGAGATATCGATCATAGGACATCAAAGAAAGCAGAAAACATTCTGTAATTATTGTGCCACTGAAGATATAAAATTGGGTTAAACATCCAAGAAAAGTCATTATTTTTCCACCCAGTAAGATGGCACCAAGCATGTTGGGAACAGTATTTGTCGAGAGTAAAATGTCAGCGAAAGAAAGATGACTGAGGAAGAAGTACATGGGGGACTGGAGGTGATTACTGCACAAAACCAATAGAATTATAAGAACATTTCCAGCTATTGTAAGAAGGAAGATACTTAGAAAAAATATGAAAAGGACAATGCTGACTCCATAACTTCTATAAGTTCCAAATCCTAGAAGAATGAACTCTGTGACCCTTGACTGGTTTCTTGGTGACATTGTCGAAAAAAACACCTTTTCAAAATCTAAAAAGAATATACAAAAATATGGACTGAATTTACAGAATAGCTCAGGACTAACATATGCTTAATAAAAAGGAAAATACTTATATTATATGAAAGTTTAAAAAAATGTAAGGATTGTAAATATGGAGAATGTGTTAATACATCTTCAATAATCCTCATATTTTTAGGGTTGATCCAGGCACTTTTGGCCATTAATTATTTTAATTACTGTCTATGTTACATATAATGAGGAAAAGAGATCTATATCAAATCTATATCATTTTAAATCCATGCCAGTTTTTAAAAGACAAAAATAATAAATAATAATACAATTTTTAAAAAAGTACTCAAAAATAGAATACTGTTACCTGTAAAAAAGGTGGTAATTCAGGTATTTCAATAAAGCAGAGAATAAAAGGCCATTCACAGCTTTCTGCAAATTAATAATTTTATTATTCTGTACCATAGAATATGCATTTATATTTGATGGTTTACACTTACCAAAAATCCCACGTTTCTAAAAAGCTGGAGTGCTGCATTCTATAAGGAGGATGGAATTGGCATTTATTTTTATCATTCATTCATTGCTTTTCTTGAGGGTGATAAATTAGTAGAACTAAATGTCAGCAGGAAACAGATATTAATGCTGCTTGGTTACATTTTATAATATTTGTGCAATTCTGAAAGGGTTGTTGAATGCCTAGGGACTGTCGTCTAATAATAGAGGTTATGATCCCATTACGTTAATAAAGACAATGTACTATAAGAATACAATGTACTAGTAAATTATTATTAAATTATTGTACTATTAGTTTATTATTAAGGTATAATAATAGTTTTTTTTCCATAAGCTACCTTGAAAAACCATTTGGATGGGCATAGAAAAGGGGTATTATAATAAATCTAATTATTTCTCATTTAAAAATATCTACTTTTGGCCTTGCTGTCTGCCATGTGGAGAAAAAGAAAACCAATGAACATTTTGCACTAGCTCAATTTCTCTTATATTTGTGTAAATAAATAGTTGTATAGCGATTTGCCTGCACCTGCTTCAGAACCTTAAAGATGGCTGCTCGCTGTTGTGGGGGGAGTGGCTTTGTATAAGGGGTGGGCCTATGTCCAGCCTTTAGTGGGAGGAAACATGGCCTGGGAGTGGGTGGGGTGACAAACTTTCCCCAATTCTTAGTAAGGAAAAACTGACTTAGAGACCCCAAGAAGCAGGGTGTCACGTTTCACCATGCGCTATCTGGACATGTTTCTATTTTACTTTGATACTCATGTTTCCAGCCACTAGTGGCCGCCCTTTCCACTCAAACCAATCATCAGGTCCAGCTGCAGTTGCTTACCTGATTATCACAGCCTTTATAAGCCTGCCCAGCCCTGCAGTCTGGGCCTTGACATTGATAACGTCAGTGGACTACCTGTTTGGACCTGTCTTGTTCCAGTACCTGCCTTGCTTGTTCCAGTACCTGCCTTGCTTGTTCCAGTACCTGCCTTGCTTGTTCCAGTACCTGCCTTGCTGGTTACAGTACCTGCCTTGCTTGCTTCCAGTAACCTGCCTTGCTTGTTCCAGTACCTGCCTTTCCAGACCTACCGTGCCGTGGTGCCCCGAAAGTGGGCTTACCTGCCGTCAATGTGCCCCGCCAAGAGGGCTTATCTTGCCGTGTTGCCCCAGAGAGAGGGCTTATCTGCCGTGCTCCCCGAAGAGAGGGCTTATCTGCCTGTGCCCGAGAGAGGGCTTATCTGCCGTGCTGCCCGAAAGTGGGCTATCTGCCGTGTGCCCCGCCAAGAGGGCTTGTCTGCCGGTGTGCCGCCGCAGGAGGGCTTGGTCTGCCGTGTGCCCCGCAGGAGGGCTTGTCTGCCAGTTGTGCCCCGCAGGAGGGCTTGTCTGCCGTGTGCCGCCGCAGGAGGGCCTATCTGCCTGTGTTGCCCCGCAAGAGGGCTTATCTGCCGTGTGCCCCGCAAGAGGCTTATCTGCCTCAAGAGGCTTATCTGCCGTGTGCCCCGCAAGAGCCGGGCTTATCTGCCGTGTGCCGCACAAGAGGGCTTATCTGCCGTTGCCCCCCCCCCACGCCAAGAGGGCTTATCTGCCGTGTGCCCCGCAAGTGGGCTAATCTGCCGTGTGCCCCGCAAGTGCGCTTATCTGCCGTAGTCCCCGCAAGTGGGCTTATCTGCCGTGTGCCCCGCATATATATATTGTTGTACCATAGTATCTAATACAACTCTTAATCTGCATCTCCTGATCTGTTGTCTGTGGTTCTTTCCGACGCCTGTCTGTACCGACCCCAAACCATCATGCATCGTGGGGTTCAGACAGAGCCCCTCGTATCCCCTGCACCTGGGCTCCTACTAGACCTGCTTCCCCGGTTCATGACACAGGGCTTCACCCGGAAAGTTCACAGAAAGGATCTTGGGAGCTTAGCGGTGTGTCGGGGGCCCTGCGGGTTTGTTGGGGGTAGGGCATATTAGGAGGGCGGGTAGTTCTCCTGGGTCTATGGTTAGAAGTTGGGGGTGGTGGGGTGTCGTGGGGTAGGTTTAGTTCCCGGGGTGGGTAGGCACTCCCAGGGTAGGGCGAGTGGGGCCTCTGGCTGGTCACGGCAGGGTCTGCATTCCTGTTCCTCCTCCAGGCATCGCCAGTCGCCAGGCGGTGTTCGTCGTTTTTCCCTGGGGTCGGGATGTTCAGGTGGTGCGGGGCCATTCTCCTCAGCATCAGGTTGAGGCCAGGGGGGGTCGGGGGGTCTCTAGCGACGGGGATAGGGATGAGCAGGCATGGGGGGATGTTTCGGTTAGGCGGCAGGAGGGGTCGTCGGGTGCACAGTCTTTGGACGCAAAGTCCAGGTGTTCCTTTGTTTCCAGGAATCGGCTGGATGCAGAGGATCAACATCAGCGGGATGTGCAGAGCGGGAGTGCGGCTTCGGTGGCAGCCACTCTGCTGGTTCCTTCAGCGTCTGCGTAGGATTCCACGACCCAGCGGTTCGGAGCAGCCGGGGAACCGAAAGGTGAGTGTTTGTTGCGGTTGTTTAGCACTTTGCCCGGGCGCCAGGCGGGCAGCGGGTCTTTGGTGGGTTTATTGCAGGGGGATCGGACGGAGGGAGGGGCCAGACAGAGGGAGTCGCCAGCAACGGGCTCCTCTGCCATCAACAAACGAAGGGCAGCTGCTCTTCATTGGTTGATGCCAGACGAGTCCCCTGGTGGAGAGCAATAGAGTCGCTCCTACGGACTCATGACGAGAAAGCCATTAGTGTCCCCAGGCCAAGTTGCTTCCAGGTGTACCTTGCCCTGGACTTTTCATGGGGAACAATAATCCCTGTTCCTCCAAGGCCAAGTTGTTTAGAGCGGTTGTCTAAGACTCAGACAACCGCTCTGAGCAACTTGGCTTGGGAGCAAGGGGGATTTCAGTTTCTGTGGCATACAGCAGACAAGGTCCACCTTGGAGCAACTTGGCCTGGGGAGATCATTGGTCTACCAGCTCCAGAAGTTGACCAGCGATAAATAGAGTCACACATACAGACCTTTAACTTCTGACCCTGAAACTTGGCCTGATGGGTTTCAGGAGTTAAAGGTCCGTATGAGTGACTCTATTGGTTACCAGAAGGGCCCTCCTCAGGCATCAACCAATAAAGGGCAGCTGCCCTTCATTGGTTGATGCCAAAGGAGCTCATTGCCGACAACCAATAGAGTTGCTTATATGGACCTATAACTCCTGGCGCTGAAACTTGGCCTGGGCAGGCTCCCGGAGTTAAAGATCCCTACGAGCCCCTCTATTGGTCATCGGCGGGGGCTTCCTCAGCTGCCCTTCATTGGCTGATGCCAGAGAAGCTCAGTGCTGACGACCAATAGAGTTGCTCATATGGACCTTTAACTCCTTATGCCAAAACATGGTCTGGGGAGGTTCCAGGAGTTAAAGGTCCGTACAAGCTACTCTATTGGTCACTGGCAGGGGCCTCCTCTGGCTTCAACCAGTGAAGGGCAGTTGATGCCAGAGAAGCTCAGTGCTCCTCCCCTTCCAAGCAAATATCTTCTAAGGGAGTATTTGAAACTGTGTGTATGTCTACAAATGGAGGCAAATGGATTTAATGAAAACATTTTTCATTGTCATCCCTATACTCCACTTTTCTAAAACAGAGATGACCTGTTGTTATTGACATTGGATGTATATGTGGTTGCATATATTTATTTATAATATATACTTTCTAAATAGTGCTTTTTCATATATATTTTTTTATTATTTTCCAGAGTTTTCAAGAATAGATCTTACAATAATGACATTTTAAAAGTTTATTAACTACCATGCATTGTTTTAAAATTGAAATCTACTGCCAATTTTCAATTCAATAAAAATGGTAATGCCACCATAAAATATTTTACATCTATTCTTGCAAACAAATAATTCAGCCGAATAAGAAATAAACTTTGTTCTTAAATCCAATCAAAATAGCAGGGTAAAAAGCAAAACAAAATCCACAATGTTTAATATTCAAAATATACTTTCTATGAAAATTCATGATTCATTTTCAAAAAAAATCCCATAAAAACATTAGACATTGTGCTATAGTCAACTGTTTTAAACAAAATTTAAAAGTTACATTTAAAGAAAAATCATGGGAATTCAATATTTTCTTGGATTTGTGGATCCCTCATTCTATTTTTGTTTTAAATGCAGATCATAGTAAATAACAGTAACATAGGACAAATAAGTCAAAATATTGTAACAAAAATATGACTACATACACTTTAACTTACTTAAAAACAATGAAAATAAGAAAAATATTTTTATTCTTAAAAATTATTAATTTACACATTTTTATTCTTTTTTTTAAATATCCCTCATTATTAGTAATGATATTTATTGGCCCTTTAGACTTCAATAGAGTGTAAGTCAGTAAATAATCCCCCAATGACTATACACTGAAGGCAAAATCTTCTTGTTCAGCTCTGAGAAACATTTTCATGAAAATATATTTCAATTCAAATTAAATCTTCTGAATGCGGATACTTTTGATACGTTTTTATAGTATTGCCATTTTATTTACGGCCTCTTATAGCAATAGAGAGGTGAACATAATATGTGATGAAAAGCTTAGGCGTTACATTTCAACCCTACAGAAATCTTCTTCAGGGCAACCTTGATATCCTGATTTCTTAAGCTGTATATTATAGGGTTAAGTAAGGGGGTAAACACAGTATGAAGTAGAGAAATAATCTTATTTACAAGCAAAGAATGACCTGTAGAAGGTATCATGTATTTAGTTATTAATGTCCCATAGAAAGTCCCCACGACAAGTAGGTGGGAACTGCAGGTGGAGAAGGTTTTCTGTCTTCCAGTCGTGGACGGGATCCTGAGTATCGTAATAAAGATAAACACATAAGTCACGATGATGAAACCACACGGACAAATAAATATAGGGATGGAAAGCACAAAGATTATAAATTCTGCAAGAAAAGTGTCAGAGCACGAAAGTTTTTGGAGAGGAGAAACGTCACAATAGAAATGATCGATGATGTTACCGTCGCAGAACTGAAAGTTAGATATAGGTATGACAGATGTTAGGTTGAGCATAAAGCCTAACAGCCATGGAACGGTAGAAAGGTAAACTTGGCTGTTGGAGTCCATGATTGAAGTGTAGCGCAAGGGGTTGCATATAGCGAGATATCGATCATAGGACATCAAAGAAAGCAGAAAACATTCTGTGATAGTTGTACCACTGAAGAAATAAAATTGAGTTAAACATCCAAGTGAAGTCATTATTTTTCTACCCAGTAAGATGGCACCAAGCATGTTGGGAACAGTATTTGTTGAGAGTAAAATGTCAGCGAAAGAAAGATGACTGAGGAAGAAGTACATGGGGGACTGAAGGTGATTACTGCACAAAACCAATAGAATTATAAGAACATTTCCAGCTATTGTAAACACGAAAATATTTAGAAATATGATGAAAAGGACAATGCTGACTCCATAACTTCTATAAGTTCCAAATCCTAGAAGAATGAACTCTGTGACCATTGACTGGTTTCTTGGTGACATTGGCGAACGAAGGAGCATTGGAGAAAAAAAAAACACCTTTTCAAAATCTAAAAAGAATATACAAAAATATGAACCGAATTTACAGAATAGCTCAGGACTAACATATATTCAATAAATAGGAAAATAATTGTATTATTATAGTAAAGTTGTAAAAATGTAAGGATTGTAAATAAGGAGAATGTGTTAATACATCTTCAATAATCCTCATATTTTTGGTTTGATCAGGCATTATTGGGCATGAATTATTTGAATTACTGTCTATGTTACATATAATGAGAAAAAGAGACCTATACCAAATCTATGTCATTTTAAATCCATGCCAGTTTTTAAAAGACAAAAATAATAAATAATAATACAATTTAAAAAAAAAAATTACTCAAATAATAGAATACTCTTACCTGTAAAAAAGGTGGCAATTCAGGTATTTCAATAAAGCAGAGAATAAAAGGCCATTCACAGCTTTCTGCAAATTAATAATTTTATTATTCTGTACCATAGAATATGCATTTATATTTGATGGCTTGCACTTACCAAAAATCCCAAGTTTCTAAAAAGCTGGAGTGCTGCATTCTATAAGGAGGATGGAATTTATTTGGCATTTATTTTCTTGAGGGTGATAAATCAGTAAATGTCAGTAGGAAACAGGTATTAATGCTGCTTGGTTACATTTACAGTTACATTTTATACTATTTGTGCAATTCTTAAAGGGTTGTTGAATGCCTGGGGACTGTCGTCTAATAATAGAGGTTATGCTCCCATTACGTTAATAAAGACAATGTACTATATGAACACAATGTACGATTACATTATTATTATAAAATTATTGTACTATTAGTTTATTATTAAGGTATAATAATAGTTTTTTTTCCATAAGCTACCTTGAAAAACCATTTGGATGGGCATAGGAAAGGGGTATTATAATAAATCTAATTATTTCACATTTTAAAATATTCACTTTCGGCCTTGCTGTCTGCCCTGTGGAGAAAAAGAAAACCAACGAACATTTTGCACTAGCTGAATTTCTCTTATATTTGTGTAAATAAATAGTTGTATAGCGATTTGCCAGCACCTGCCTCAGAATCTTAAAGATGGCTGCTCGCTGTTGTGAGGGGAGTGGCTTTGTATAAGGGGTGGGCCTATCTCCACACAGTCTTTAGTGGGAGGAAACATGGCTTGGGAGTGGGCGTGGTGACAAACTTTCCCTAATGCTTAGAAAGGAAAAACTGACTCAGAGACCCCAAGAAGCAGGGCTTCACCCAGAAAGTTCACAGAAAGGAGCTTGGGAGCTTAGCAGTGTGTCGGGGGTCCCTCCGGGTTTGTTGGGGGTGGGTTGTATTAGGGGGGCGTATTGGGTCTATGGTTAGAAGTCGGGGGTCTGTGCGGTCTTTGTGGTGGTGGGGTGTCGGGGGGTAGGTTTAGTTCTCGGGGTAGGGCGGGGTAGGGCGATGTTCAGTGGGGCCTCTGAGGCCAGGGGGAGGTCGGGGTCTCTTTAGGGACGGGGATAGGGGTGAACGGACATGGGGGGGATGTTTTGGTTAGGCGGTGGGAGGGTTCCTTTGTTTCCAGGAATCGGCTGGATGCAGAGGATCAACATCAGCGGGATGTGCAGCATGGGAGTGCGGCTTCGGTGGCCACTCTGCAGGTTCCTTCGGCGTCTGGATTCCACGGCCCAGCGGTTCAGAGCAGGTTGCCCGGGCGCCGGCAGAGAGTGGGTTCATTCCAGGGGGATCAGTTTCTGATGGTGCGGGGGGGGTTCGTTGAGTAGGGAAACCCCTTTGGCGGGGCCAGACAGAGGGAGTTGCCGGCAGGGGGCTCCTCTGCCATCAACTAATGAAGGGCAGCTGCCGGCAGGGGGCTCCTCTGCCATCAACTAATGAAGGGCAGCTGCTCTTCATTGGTTGATGCCAGAAGAGTTCCCTGGTGGAGAGCAACAGAATCGCTCTCAGTCTCAGACAACTGCTCTCAGTAACTTGGCTTGGGAGCAACTGGGATTTCACTTTCTGTGGCATACAGCAGGCAAGGTCCACCTCTGAGCAACTTGGCCTGGGGAGACCATTGGTCTACCAGCTCCAGAAGTTGACCAGCGATCAATAGAGTCACACATACAGGCCTTTAACTTCTGACGCTGAAACTTGGCCTGAGGGGTTTCATGACTTAAAGGTCCATATGAGTGACTCTATTGGTTACCAGCAGGGGCCCCCTCTGGCATCAACCAATAAAGGGCAGCTGCCCTTCATTGGTTGATGCCAGAGGAGCTCAATGCCGACGACCAATAGAGTTGCTTATATGGACCTATAACTCCTGGCACTGAAACTTGGCCTGGGGAGGCTCCGGGAGTTAAAGATCCATACAAGCCCCTCTATTGGTCATTGGCGGGGGCCTCCTCAGCTGCCCTTCATTGGTTGGTGCCAGGGAAGCTCAGTGCTGACGACCAATAGAGTTGCTCATTTGAACCTTTAACCCCTGACGCCAAAACATGGTCTGGGGAGGTTCCAGGACTTAAAGGTCCATACAAGCTACTCTATTGGTCACTGGCAGGGGCCTCTTCTGGCTTCAACCAGTGAAGGGGAGTTGATGCCAGAGGAGCTCAGTGCTCCTCCCCTTCCAAGCAAATATCTTCTAAGGGAGTATTTGAAACTGTGTGTATGTCTACAAATGGAGGCAAATGGATTTAATGAAAACATTTTCATTGTCATCCCTATACTCCACTTTTCTAAAACAGAGATGACCTGTTGCTGTGTAGAGTGGGAATTTAATTATATTATCATTATTTTTATTTTGATATAATTAAATTAAATATCATTTGTTATTGACATGGGATGTATATGTGGTTGCATTACATTTACTTATAATGTATACTTTCTAAATAGTGCTTTTTTATATGTAATTTTTTCATTTTCCAGAGTTTTCAAGAATAGATCCTAGAATAATGACATTTTAAAAGTTTATTAACTACTATGCATTGTTTTAAAATTGAAATCTACTGCCAATTTTCGAGTCAATAAAAATGGTAATGCCACTATAAAATATTTGACATCTATTCTTGCAAACAAATGATTCAGCCGAATAAGAAATAAACTTTGTTCTTAAATCCAATCAAAAGCAAAAAAAAAAAAACACAATGCTTTAATATTCAAAATATACTTTCTATGAAAATTCATGATTCATTTTCAAACAAATTCCCATAAAAACATTAGACATTGTGCTATAGTCAACTGTTTTAAACAAAATTTAAAAGTTATATTTAAAGACAAATCATGGGAATTAATTAATGTATGTAACATAGGACAAATAAGTCAAAATATTTAAACAAAAATATGACTACATACACTTTAAGTTACTTAAAAACAATGAAAATAAGAAAAATATTTTTATTCTTAAAAATTATAAAGCATCACAATTAATGTATATAAACTATTAATCAGCATCACAAATAATTTACACATTTTCATTCTTTTTTTCAAATATCCTTCATTATTAGTAATGATATTTATTGGCCCTTTAGACTTTAATAAAGTGAGCATGTTGGAAGTTTAAGGATGGAATGAAAAACATATAGTCAATGTGCGAAAACATGATTTAAATAATCCTCCAATGACTATACGGTGAAAATATATTTCAATTCAAATGAAATCTTCTGAATGCGGATACTTTTGATTCGTTTTTATAGGATCGCCGCGGTCACTCATTGCAATAGAGAGATGAACATAATATGTGATGAAAAGCTTAGGCGTTACGTTTCAACCCTACAGAAATCTTCTTCAGGGCAACCTTGATATCCTGATTTCTTAAGCTGTATATTATAGGGTTAAGTAAGGGGGTAAACACAGTATGGAGTAGAGAAATAATCTTATTCACAAGCAAGGAATAACCTGTAGATGGCATGATGTATTTAGTTATTAATGTCCCATAGAAAGTGCCCACGACAAGTAGATGGGAACTGCAGGTGGAGAAGGTTTTCTGTCTACCAGTTGTGGACGGGATCCTGAGTATCGTAATAAAGATAAACACATAAGTCATGATGATAAAACCACACGGACAAATAAATATAGGGATGGAAAACACAAAGATTATAAATTCTGCAAGAAAAGTGTCAGAGCATGAAAGTTTTTGGAGAGGAGAAACATCACAATAGAAATGATTGATGATGTTGCCGTCGCAGAACTGAAAGTTAGATATAGGTATGAAACCTAGTAGGTTGAGCATAAAACCCAACAGCCATGGAACGGTAGAAAGGTAAACTTGGCTGTTGGAGTCCATGATTGAAGTGTAGCGCAAGGGGTTGCATATAGCGAGATATCGATCATAGGACATCACTGAAAGCAGAAAACATTCTGTAATAGTTGTGCCACTGAAGATATAAAATTGGGTTAAACATCCAACTAAAGTCATTATTTTTCTACCCAGTAATATGGCGCCAAGCATGTTGGGAACAGTATTTGTTGAGAGTAAAATGTCAGCGAAAGAAAGATGACTGAGGAAGAAGTACATGGGGGACTGGAGGTGATTACTGCACAAAACCAATAGAATTATAAGAACATTTCCAGCTATTGTAAGAAGGAAGATACTTAGAAAAAATATGAAAAGGACAATGCTGACTCCATAACTTCTATAAGTTCCAAATCCTAGAAGAATGAACTCTGTGACCCGTGACTGGTTTCTTGGTGACATTGCGATCGAAGGAGCATTGAAAAAAACACCTTTTCAAAATCTAAAAAGAATATACAAACATATGAAATGAATTTACAGAATAGGTCAGGACTAACATATGCTTAATAAAAAGGAAAATAATTCTATTCTATGAAAGTTGTAAAAATGTAAGGATTATAAATATGGAGAATGTGTTAATACATCTTCAACAATCCTCATATTTTTAGGGTTGATCGGGCATTTTTATTTATTTATTATTTTAATTACTGCCTATGTTACATATAATGAGAAAAAGTTTTTAAAAGACAAAAATAAATAATAATACAATTTTTTTTAAAAAAGTACTCAAATAATAGAATACTGTTATCTGTAAAAAAGGTGGTAATTCAGGTATTTCAATAAAGCAGAGAATAAAAGGCCATTCACAGCTTTCTGCAAATTAATATTTTTATTATTCTATCCCATAGAATATGCATTTATATTTGATGGTTTACACTTACCAAAAATCCCAAGTTTCTAAAAAGCTGGAGTGCTGCATTCTATAAGGAGGATGGAATTTATTTGGCATTTATTTTCTTGAGGGTGATAAATCAGTAAATGTCAGTAGGAAACAGGTATTAATGCTGCTCGGTTACATTTACAGTTACATTTTATACTATTTGTGCAATTCTTAAAGGGTTGTTGAATGCCTGGGGACTGTCGTCTAATAATAGAGGTTATGCTCCCATTACGTTAATAAAGACAATGTACTATATGAACACAATGTACGATTACATTATTATTATAAAATTATTGTACTATTAGTTATTATTAAGGTTTAATACGTTTTTTTTCCCCATAAGCTACCTTGCAAAAACCCTTTTGGGTTGAAAGGGGTATTTTAATAAATCTAATTATTTCACATTTAAAAATGTTATCTTTCGGACTTGAAAACATCTGCCCAAAACTAAAATTGAAGATACTGAATGGACATTTTTAATCTTGGTTGTTATTTTATATGCCGGAATCAGGGTACTGCAAACCACACCTTTTTTTGTATAAATAAATATTTGTATAGGGATTTGCCTGCACCGGCTTCAGAACCTTAAAGATGGCTGTCGCATGTTTGTGGGGGGGAGTGGGCTTTGTGATAGGGGGGTCGGCCTATCTCCAGCCTTTAGTGGGAGGGAACATGGGCTGGGAGTGGGCGTGGTGACAAACCTTCTCCAATTCTTAGAATGGAGAAACCGATTCGGAGACCCCAAGAAGCAGGGCTTCACCCTTCACAGAAAGGATCCAGTTTCTATTATAGACAAATATGGAATTGCATTAATAAAACAGGAAGAATAAAAAGGGCCCATTCTCTGTGTTTGAAATATGCCATTGCATGTCGATGGAATTAACAAAAAGAAAGCCTAAATGGAGAAGCCATGGTTGAATAAGTACACTTTATGATTCAATAGGTTGTAGAACCACTTCTGGCAGCAAAAATGTTAGGTAATCATGTTCTGTATGGCTTTGTCAGTCTCACATTGTTGTGGAGGAATGTTGGCCTACTTTTCTTTACAAAGTTGTATTGAGGTTTGCGGGCATTTATGCACAGCACTTAAATCGGGTTGAGGTCTGGGCTTTAGCCGGGCCATTGCAACACCTTGATTCTTTTCTTTTTCAACGATTCTGTTGTAGATTTGCTGTTATGCTTGGGATCACTGTCCTGTTGCATGACCCAATTTCGACCAAGATTTAGCTGTCGGACAGATTGGCTCACATTTGACTCTAGAATACTTTGGTATATTTGGTTCAGAGGAGTTCATCACTCATTCACCACAGTGCTTGACAGATGGCATGAAGTGGTTGTGCTGATATGCTGTGTTTGGTTTTTACAATACATGGTTCTGTGCATGAAGTCCTAACATCTCCACGTTGGTCTTGTCTGTCCACAGGACATTGTTCCAGAACTCTTGTGGTTTGTTCAGATGCAACTTTGCAAACCTAAGCCTTGCTGCAATGTTCTTTATAGCACATTGAGAGGCTTTTTCCTGGCAACCCTTCCAAACTAACCATACTTGTCCAGTCTTTTTCTAATTGTACTGTCATGAACTTTAACATTTAGCATGCCTGTTGAGTATGAGATGCACATCTAATCGATAGAGAAGCTCACAATAACTCATTGAGGTTCCACCTCCAGAGGCTGCCCCACCTCCGTGTTCAGCGTCATCGTTGCCCGTTCCCCGCCATTCCTGTTCAGGAATGGTCAAATTGAGTTGGGGGCACGCTCAGAACGGACTGCCGATGGAGCAGCAGCTGGGGCAAGAGCGGCAGCGTCGCTCCTGGCACTCGCAGGTGCCGGGTACTCCGGTGAGTGACTTCATCGGGGTCTCAGCTGCAGACCCCGACAACCAGCATCTATCAGCTACTTAGCACCTTAATTCCTATGGAAGCATTTTCCACAAATGGCTTCTCCATTTTGACTTTATTTTTGTGGAATAAATCATGACAGAGCGTGATATGCCATTGGTTGTTGTTCACCTGAGGTTGTATTTACCTATTTTTTTTAGAAATGTTAATGAACAATTGTTATTATGTCCCGTAAAACTGTAAAATTCAAATAGGGTGTACTTTCTTTTTCACACAACTATACATCTTGCATCATTTTAGTGACATTTATTTTAATGAAATATTTAGTTTTGTTTTTTTATGTTATTTTAATCTGAGTCTTAGGTGTATTAGTAAAGTGCGATACCTTCATTTCTCTCTGGACTAATTACTGAGTCTTCATGGAATTTACCTCCTGGTATTCAAAATCCTATATAAACACCAAACAATGTATTGCTTGATATATCTAAATCTTTATGATGCATACAAGTCAAAATCTGGAAAGAGAATAACTGATCTAGTATGTTTATTTATTTATTATGTTTCCTAATGGGGACACAGGTAGTGCGGTAAACGGGAATCCAAAAAATCCAGATATCCAGAATATTTAGTTTTTAGAATTTTTGTGTTGGAAATACAACATTTCAGAAAATTTGTATAAATGCAAGTGGAAAACGCCATTAAGATAATACAACAATGGTCAATGGAGGAACTTTACACCATCTAAAGGTAATCATATTCTGGATTTCTAGGAAAATATTATTGGCACCGCAAGATTTAAAGGAGCTATTTAATAATTTTTTACTACATTCATTTATTTATTTTTTAAAAACTTATATCTTGATGTTTTTATTTTTAATTGCTTATTTTTTGAACTTAGTGCAAGATCTGTGACAAATGGTGGCAGAGCTAGCATTTCAATCAATTTTCTGGCGTGATTTTATCTGCTCCCACATCCTTACAGATTCTGCCAGAAAGGGTGAAGTCATTCGATAGAAGGGCAACAGTAACTAAATATAGTAAAATATGAATATATTGTTTATTTTTAACCGTCACACATGATTGATTTAGTGTATCAAACTGCAAAAAAAAAAGTAATATTTAGGTGATATATAAGCGAAGGTAATTTATAAATAACCCAGCTATTAAAGTGAAATACACATTAGAAATGTATCTATAAACTATAATAAACAAAAAGCTAATAAATGCGTGCTTCTTGAACCTTAATCTATATAACAAATGGACCATTCCTCCGAGAGCAGTATCTTTGATAAATAATAAAACTAATAAATGTTCCCTTATAATGCCTTATAAATCATCCTGTGCTACAGATTAGTAGATCGATTTACATGTTATGGGACTCATGTATCTGCTATACATTAACAGTTAATGGAAGTGGAGAACCAGACGTCCATCTTGGAATTTAAGCTTCTTGGATTTGGCAAACTTCAAAGCCTAAAAATCCCTCTCTTCTGTTTGTTCCTTACCATCTACTTTGCCATCATGACTGGAAATCTCCTAATCATATCACTGGTGTTATCAAGTCAAAGTCTTCGATCGCCCATGTATTTTTTTCTCAGCCATCTGTCGGCGTGTGATGTTTTGTGTACAACAAATATTATACCCAACATGCTACATGTCATATTTTTCGAGGTCGTCCCCATCCCCGTTACTCATTGCATGATTCAGTTCTACATATTTGGAAGCTCCACTAGTACCGAGTCGTTCCTACTTACAGTGATGTCTTATGATAGGTATCTGGCGATTTGTTACCCCCTGCATTACTTCTCCATTATGGACTTCAGGCTGAGACTCAACCTCGCTTTCGGGTCTTGGCTGTTGGGTTTTGCCGCTACCCTAATCCCTGGGTTGCTGATAAGCACCTTAAAATTTTGTGGCCCTGATGTTATTGACCATTTCTTCTGCGACCTTGCCCCGTTTCTTTCACTTACATGCTCGGAAAATGCCTCAGTGGTGGAAACCAAAATTATTGTGTTTTCCCTCCCAGTGATCTTATTTCCATTTTTATTTATCATGGCGACCTACGGTAGTATCTTTATTACTATTCTCAGGATCCCCACCACCATCGACAGACAGAAAGCTTTCTCTACATGCAGTTCCCATTTGATTATTGTTTGTACCTATTATGGGACGTTGATCATTGTTTACATGGTTCCAAGCAATGGACATTACTCAAACGTTAACAAGGCTTTGTCACTTCTGTACATTGTGGTGACGCCATTATTCAACCCTCTCGTATATAGCCTGAGGAACAAGGAGATCCATTCTGCGGCCTGGAAAATGTTTTGCATGAAGAGCAGATGAGGACCTTGATTTGTACAAAAAGAACGAGAATGGTTTTACAAAATAATAATAAAGTAATATTATCCACTTTTTCGCCATTATTACTTTTACCGTTAAAATAATGTTAAATAGAAAAATAACGCAGATTGTTGATGCTGTGATTATTTAAAATGACTGGTTACTGCTGTTATAATGTAATCTTTTCATTCAGTTAAAACATATCGGCTGTAAAAAGGAGTCCAAGACGAGATCAGGTAAGAGTAGCAATGGAGTCTCTCAATCATTAGGTCCTTCAGTCCACAGTGTGCATCCTTTACTTCTATAACATGACAAAAACATATTGGCCTACATGAGTCCATCTGTATATATAAAATTGTTGTTTATTTTAGCCCCAAGGTAGAATTTCCATTTGACGCCCAAATGTTTGCACCCTGGAGTCATCACTGTGTTAAGGAACTTTGACCTTGCGTGTGACCCACATAGACACCGATCCAAGGGGCCTTCAACCAAAATCACTTCTTCAATTACAATATGCTAGGAACATGTGTTTCTGATCATATGTTAGAGGGTTTTTCTGGAATGTTAGTATGTTACATGACTAGTCCAATATTGTAAGGGGCCATAAAAACCCTTGTTTAGAAGGACGAGGTCTTTCTCTTTCTCCGCCATCTTTTCAAGAACTGAGAGCCTACAGCCCCCAAGCTCTATCGTCTTTCTACCATCTGTCATCGAGTAGTGCTGTATCATGACAAAACCCATAGAAGCTTTCATTTCATCTTAACTTTGATCACAGAGACATTTTATATTTACTCAAAACAAATGTCCAACATGGCCTTTCGCTCCCACACGTATGCGGAGACGTCAGTAAGAAATAGAATTCTATACAGCCTCTTAAACCTTATACAACTTTCACTGTATAAACAATAAAGCAGGAAGGAAGAAATAATTGTGAATATCACGTAATTGGAATTGATGTGTCAATTAGCTACCATCTTTGGCGTTCATTCCCCCAAAGTATTATTCCTTATCTGTGTTTAAAAATTGGCATCTGGAGAGTTGTCTTATATAAAACCAGTTCTATATATAATATATAAATTCTAGCATAGATTCACTGGATTATGCTGGAAAAAAACAGTGCATGCAGCAGTGATTGTCCTCCAATGCTCTTGTAAGTGTCATCAATTATTTAAAAATATATATTTTAATTTTGTAACGTTTTGGCACTTTATCAGTTATTTCTTTGGATGCCAGTGGAGCCTCTGTAAGTCAAAAGGGTAAATTAAACAATAAAGGGGACATACATTTTATATTGTTATTTATACTTAGTAACTAGTTTGATTTTAATCTGTAAAAATATACATATTTCAAAATTAAAAAACCCTACAGATATAATAATAATCATAATAATAATAATGCAAGTTATTATTATTAATATTATTTTTTTATTAGTAGTAGTATTATTATCGTTTAGATTATTTCTATAGACATCACTTCAAGTCATTAATCTGCTGTTTTTTCTGTTTCCCTTATTAAAATTTAGCAAAAACTATTTTCCATCAAATTATTATGGAGTCAAAATTACATTTTAAAAGTACCTGCAAAACGGTGAAATGATTACGAAATAGTTAACGCGACACATGAGTACACGTGACATCATTTTTTGGGGGAAGAAGACCTCTTCAGATCTCAACATTGTTATATAGCAGTGAATATCGTCCCCGCTTGCATTCATTCCATACCATTGTCTCTCACGGAAAATGATCAAAGGAAACAGGACTGGGTTATCAGAGTTTATATTGCTTGGATTTGGCAGACTTCACAATCTTAAATACTTCATCTTTATTCTCTTCCTTGTGATATACATGATGACATTGTTTGGAAACTTTCTGATTGCTGGTTTGGTGTCTGCCAACTCCCGACTCCATTGCCCAATGTACTTTTTCCTTATTCATTTATCCATATGTGACATTGTGTTCACTACGAATATTTCCCCCAATATGTTGTGCGCTATATTAGAAGGAAGGGGAACGATGTCGTTTGAAGGGTGCATCATACAGTTCTTTATCTATGGCGCCTCCACTGTTGCAGAATGCGCCATTTTGGCAATCATGTCTTATGACCGCTACGCCGCCATCTGTAATCCATTACGTTATCGTTCCATCATGGACCTTGGGATTTGTCTGAAATCAGTAACCTGCTGTTGGCTGATGGGTTTTTTAGTAACGCTTAGTACAGCCATTATGGTGTTTAGGTTAGATTTTTGTGGCCCCAATGTCATTGACCACTTTATCTGTGATCTGACCCCACTTCTGAAACTGTCTTGCTCAGACACACTTTTTGTACAAGCTGCCATATTTATTCTTTCGATTCCTATCATACTTATTCCATTCGTCTTCATCATTACAACGTATATCTCCATCTTTCTCACCATCCTGAAGATTCCCTCCAAAACAGGGAGGCATAAGACGTTCTCCACGTGTAGCTCTCACCTGACGTCTGTTAGCGTCTACTACGGAACATTAATCACAATTTATATCTTTCCAAACAAATGGAACGTCGATAAGGCTTTGTATCTTCTCTACACCGTGGTCACCCCATTGTTCAATCCAATTATCTACAGTCTGAGGAACCAGGAGATGTGGAAAGCAATTGAATTCCTGATTTCCAAAATAAGGTAATATTAAAATCTATTTGTCTAACTATAGAATGCGTCTGGGTTTGATGAGATGAAATGCTTCCATTCTCTGTTTCTCAAACAATTCATTTCACATTTAAACAGAAGGAGAAAAATTCCAAAAAGGAAGAAATAATTTAAAAATGTACATGTACTACATAAATTTAGCAGTTAACACATTTTGCATTTCAAACCCATTTTAATTTAACCAATTTTAAACCAATATTATTAACAAAAATGGTGCACTGAACACTTACAAAGCCTGTTTTCTAAAATTATCTAAAAAAAGTTTCCTTTAATTATAACATTTCTGACAAAGCTTTTTTCTTGAATCGCAACACAATTTTATTAAAAGTGCATACTACGTCCTACAAGAATACGGTACAATTTATAAATAAGAAATGGATTCACAAGTTCCCATTGACACAACAACATACAGATCAGTTTTCTTCCGACGCTATAATTGAACGCAGTAGCTGAACAACCGAAGAAAGAAAGCTGGGGTACGGAATATGCAGATAATACTGACGCGGATACTTCAGCTTCGCTTGAAATGCTGGCCTCCTGGGATTTTCAATGCAATTCATTTTTAATTAAAAAAAAAATACTGTAAAACAATGATATTATATATTAAAACTTGTGTAAAAATTATGAAAAAAAAATAATAAAATAATAAAAAAAACATTTTAAATAGGCTAAAATATATTATAAATATAATGTATATTAATGTTATGTAATAACTCATTTATTCAATTAGGTCTACTGTATAATTATTAGCAACAGAGTTTTGTAGCATCAGTGTCATTACATTATTTTTAATAAAAGTACTTATAGAATCTGCCTTTTGATTTTCAATTGGTATAATAGCTTTAAGAATATTTGGGGCAAAACCTTTCGTGTTCTGAACTATCTCCAGTTTTCCCTATTCCTCCCCTTAAGTCTGCCAAGGAACTGCAGTGAACTGGTTTAGAGTACATAGTCTCAGACTATATTAAAGGTCTAGAGGCAACCATAAGCCTGATCGGTGAGACGGAGCAATCCAAACTTGGCTACAGACTTCGAGAAGTTCTCTTCAGTAGATATGAGAGATGGTCTTGAGAAGAAATAAATCATGATCGTTTCTAGGGATGATTTTGGGCTTATCTGGTAACCAATGAGTAATGAGCTTCCTCCATGAAGAATACCCTGACCCCTTTCTGGGGAACATTTCTGGGTCCTTCATTGAGTATATAGAGTGTTGGGGGGGGAGATGTTGACATGTCCACCAGTAAAAGGGTATTAGGACCAATTGGCCTGAGGAGCCCTGTATGACTTATGAAAAATGTATCTAGATAGTACATGGATGTGAAATGCTAAAAAAAAATCATAAATGAAAAAAGTACCAAAGCAGAACGAGCCATCGGGACTGGCAAGAGTACTATTTACCTGTATGGGTATCCGTGGTACTTTGAACGGAAGATCGACAGGAGGAAGCTGAAGAAAAAGACCACAAGACCCAACCCAACCAAGCATATAACTGTTAAAGAAAAAAAAAGAGAGAAACACTTTCAGAACTAAATGTATCAATAGAAAATCCCATTACTATGGCTGCTCAATCCCCAAACCCTTCCCAGATAGAACTCTTAAACTATGAAGAATTTTGGCTGATTCTTAGTAGTTGGAGGAAACACTTCATTGTCATGTGATATAAAAGCAGGAATTGATAGGTTGTTGCTATAGAAAATTAAAAACAAATCCTTCTTTTGTGGTTGAACCTTAAGAAGAAATAAAAAAATGTATACTACAGCGTGGCAGTAGAAATTGTTAGAACGTTAAATGTTGCTACCTTGTATACATTGCAGACATGTTTTTGTTTAAAATGGTTTGGAAGAGGACTTACTCCGTCTTTTTCCGACATCTCCTTTGGACGTGGCCGCTTCATTGAGGAGAACCATTCCCATCGTGATGGCCGCATCTGAAATTGACCTTAAGGAATATCGCAAAATGTACTTTTTTAATTGTGTGGGGATAATGCGTAGAGTTCTACTCTACAAGGAGAAAGTTCCTACTATTTTGTGCATCTACATGGCTTCGATGTAATTTAATTTAAACTATATTGCCTTATATCCAAGGTTGGTGCAATCTTTCTTTTTGGTTTTCACCTCCAACCTTGTTGGCTATCCCAGCCTGAGGACAATAATGACATTATTAGGCAATGTTTGTGGCCCTTGATGTCTGGAGTTGAAGACCACTGCTTTAAAACTAGCCTTACTATGAATATCTTTTCTGCAACTTCCTAGATGTCATACAGGGACAAACTTGTGGTTTTTTTTTTATTTATTAACTAGTTGGAAGGCAGCTAAATAGCTAAAATGTATACAGAAACAAGTCTCATTGGTGACATTTCCTCCAGAAAAGGATACTCAGCAGAAGAATAATGTGAGATTCTGCCACAAATTGGGCTTGGCTACTTCCATGAATATAGCTCTGAAATAAAGAAAAAATAATAATAAATAATACTAATAATAATAATAATAATAATTAGTGTCTGTAGATTTTATTATCTGGTTTTGAAGGTGATGGTGCCCACACATGACAGTTCTATTTGCTTACTTGCAAGTCGAGCTTCCATTGAGGTCAATGTGGGTACAAATTACATGTTTGTGAGAAGCAGCCATTCGTAGGAATGCTCAACTCAGCCTGCAAGTATAGGACTACTGCACATGCGCAGGCAACATACGTGTTATAATATGTCCTCATGAGTTTGCTCTCGCAGAAGCTTATGTTTCATTTAATTGAACTGTACGTTGCATAAATATATATATTCGCTCGCCCTACTAATGTTCACTTAACATCAACAGCCTTCGCTTTGATTTAAATTAAATTATTCCCACAAAAAAGGTGTATTTTTGTATTTCAGTGGAATGTAGCTGACGTCATCCAAGCTTCTCCAAATCTGCCCTGTAAATTTCGTTTGCATGCAGTAAGTGAGTTTGGTGTAAAGATGAATTGTCGATGGACTATGGGTGGGATAGCAGATTATAGCTATTAAATCACGTACCACTTGGCCGTTCTGTGGATTTTTATGAGCGTAGGGAGGTCCACGTATGTGATTCCACATTTGTCCTGATGTCATGGCAAACACGACGCACTAAAAATAAAATGTAATCCGACATATCAACAATAAACAGCAACTTCACAGGGGAGAGATAACGAAACGGGTAAAAATAACGACGCAGGTCCTGAGAACCGGGCGTTACGCTGAACGCTCCTCAAGCATACATATGAGGTGGGTTTCCAATACTTATATATTAATTATTATTCAGCTTTGAGGACTGTAAAGGAGGCTGATCCATACTATTTTTTATTGGAATTAAAACACATTTGGATTTTTTTTAACCTTCATACCACTTCTTTTCTGTTCTTTGTATTATCTTGAAGTCTAACTTGAAGACCACAGTTTGAGAAACTCTACTGTAGGGTGGTTTGTGAGTTCCTACTGAAATTATCCCTTTTCTGGTGTAGTTTTCATTTACAAAAAAAGAGGCTATTCTCCTGAAAGTTGTTTTTATTTGGTTCCATACAGGCACGCGTGATCCAGTCTACACATAAAAGAGATACTTACCAGAGCTGCCATTGCCCAACCGGTCTTGTTATAAATAAATTCCAGATTGTTTCTTCTCAGATAAAGCAAACCTCCCACTAAGGAAACCAATAAGGCCAGGGCAATCGTGCCTGAATAGTTCGGAGGCCTAAAAACACGAATCTGAAAGGAAAAAATAATAATAATAATATAGGTAGCTATAAAGATTTGCCATGCCTAGGGACGCTGTAGATTGCCCCAGAGGCTCAGGTAATTTCAGCTGAATCCTGTTTTGTTTTCCAGTATTGGGAGTGAATTCTAGATTCACCTCGATCAACCTACCCCATGTTGGGTTCCACACACTTGCCTCCATTGCCCTACCCCATTAGCCATTGTTATCCCAACCTTCTCGCTTCTTCATTCCTATAGGTAGCAGGAGGCCAAGACCTCCCGGGGGAACGCGTTGAAAGGCCCATAGGTATGGCAATGTGTTACAATACATACATGGACATCGGTCCTGTCTGCAATCCACTTCGCCAACTGCTCTGCAGCAAAGCCAATTCGCTGAAGGTCAAAGGTGTCCGCTCTCTTGGGCTTCCCCTTGGCAGGAAAATGCATGAACGTAGGTGCGGAGTTCATATTGAGCTGAAAACAAAGTATGATATATGATATATGTAACACGCACCATCGCACGGGCCGGATTCATGTTTCAGGCACCATTGTCCACATTGCTGGTAACATTGCTGCATTCTGCCCTTGTGGAGGCCAACTTGGCACAGGGCAACCGGACAAACATTTAAAGGGACCGTTCAGCTATCGTACGCATTAAAATGTATATGATGGCTGGAGTGTCCCCTTAAAGTTGGTCTTCAACCAATTGTTCGGGTTTTGTAGACATTATATGTGAATGCATAACAAAGATACAAAAAGGAGGAATATTGTACTTTTTTTTACCTGCTGGAAAACGTCTGCTCCTTCATCGTAGTCAACTATAGTAAAGAAGAGCTTGTTTGAGAACGCCGATGAATATCTCCACGAGTTGGCCAGCACCTGATATTCCTCATTAGCCTGCCTGTTGAAGGAACCCATAGTAGTCATTAAACACAATGACCGGACAGTCTAGTCCCCAAAATTCTTTCTATACTTTGTAATGCATATAGGGACCAATTTTGCATTCACTCCAATGTAAATATTTAATTGCATGCAAATAGAAGCATGGATTCTTTACTTACTGGAGTTAGGAAATTTAATTTTTTCTCATTTTTCTCCTCCCCCTGGACTATTTACTGAAAGCAGGAAGTGTACTTAAGTATGCTTCCTGCTCATGTCCTGTAGCCCCCACTGAAATATATTCCCCCACTCAGCTAGCATTCATATTATTTGCTGCTGCTGCTACTTCCAATGATTTCAAAGTGCATTCATAGGATGCATACTTAAGTACACTTCCTGTACACTTCCTGGTTTTAACACAGGCAGCTGGGGGAGGAGTTAAATTAGACCAACTTTAATAGCTAATGAACAAATACAGAGACTTGCATTTAACTCCTTATGCCATGCATAGGCAGATTACCTGCACACAGAACACTGTCTCTGAGGCTGCAGGGCCGTGAACATCACGACCACGGAATAGTTTCGTGGGGGCGCTTTGACGAATCTCCGGAATTTGTCTCCGTTCATCCGGATGACGGAACGCCGGGAGCTCCACTCCATCATCTGCTCCACCTTTTCACTTAAAAGGTTCTGGAATAAATAAATTGTTTCTAGCTCATCTCAAAAAAAAATGCCACAAGCGATTGATCCCGCGCCAGCCTATGAGCGATTCGAGGTGCCGTTCCGCTTAGACAAAAAAATTATTTGTACCCTGTAGCATTTTAAGCAAAGAAAGAAAAACGTGACTTCAGATTCATCACAAAAAAAAGGTTCAGAATCTTTTTTAATTTTCTATGGCAACAACGTATCGGGCGCCAACTCGTGAGCATTCAACCTACAGCATGCGAGCAGGAAAGGCTCCGGACTCGGTAAGGTTTTAGAGGAGTGTAAGTGTGAAGGTGTGATGGTGTTTATAATTAAACTTAGTGGAACGCTGAAAAATTAAACAAATCTTACTGGTTGCCATAGAAACATCACATTTTATGCAAATAGGAACCACTTGCCACAACTGCCAGGATCGACACATACCTATTAAATAAATAGTAATGCATCAGCTTAAGATATATGTCTGCACTGAATAATGCATAAAAATACATTTATAGAAGGTGGTACTGAGAGAGTGGATAAGTGGAACAACCGCCCAACGGAGGAGGTAGAGGGGATTAAACATGCATGGGATAGGCATACGGCTCCTGAATTTAAGACGAGACCAACGACTGATTTAGGAAAATGGGCCAAATGTATGTAATGTGTCATGCCCAAGATGCATTAATGTACGACACGGACAGGATACATTAATGTATATGCTACAAATGTATACGGTCTGTTCTATCTCTGGAGGTCCGTTAACTGGCGTACGTTCTGATACATGCCGTCCCCATGGCAGCAGACGATGCAGGGAAACAGGTTAGGGGGCAGTTTTATTCTGAGGAAGTGAGATAAAGCCTCTAAAGGATCCAATACCTCTTTCTTTTTCTGTCCTCCCCCATACTGAAGAAGCAGAGCCAGGATGAGAAAGGCGTTCACGACGAGCAGATGCTGCACTGAGGTCTTAATCCTCCACGCCATGATGCTGGAGTCCTGCATCCCCATCCCCACCTGCTTTTGTGATAATAGCCCCCTGCAATTGGCTAAAAGCATTCGCCAATCACAGCAAAGCAAAGAAGCAGAGCATCACTGTTATTGTAGTTTTCACTTTGCTCAGATGACAAATAGGACAAACGTCTCCTCTCCTTAGTAACGCCCCTGGTTACCGCTTCGGCAGTGTGTACTGCGCCATAGCCTTAGCAGGCGTCTTTCCTATAAGTACCTTAAAATGATTTTATTGAATTATGTCAAAGTATGACGGCCGATCAGACCTATTTGGCCCGTCTAGTCTGCCCCTAATCAGTCCTCAGTCACGTCTTAGATTCAGGAGCCGTGTGCCTATCCCATGCATGTTTAAATTCCCTCGCATTATTAGCCTCTACCACTTCTGCCGGGATATTGTTCTATGTATCCACCACCCTCTCAGTAAAGTAAATGATTTACTGGCTGAGTCACCAAACAATAGTTTATTTCGACCGATGTTCCTGCGAGTTGCAGAATTTTAAGTTAAGGATTATATACATCCTATGATTCCTGCCAACAGAATATATATATATATAATCTGTCTATAAATCATTTATCTATCTATCTATCTATCCATCTATCTATCGATCAATCATTTATCTCTATCTATCTTTCTATTATCTGTCTGTAAATCATTTATCTCTCTATTACCTATCATTTATCACTCTCTTTCTCTCTCTCTCTCTCCTCTCTATCTTCTGCTCTTGCTCTGTCCGTCCGTCCGTCCGTCCATCTATCTATCTATCAATCATTTATATCTATTATCTATCTATATACCTATTATCTGTCTATAAATCATTTATCTCTCTATTATCTATCATTTATCTCTCTCTATCTATCTGTCTATCCATCTCTCTATATACTGGGTGTAATAGATAAATATATATATATGGATGTAGCTCAGAGTTTAGAAAATTAATCCGGAACAAAAAATGTTGAATTTATATTATTCTCGGATAACTACGGCAACATCCCGGAACCTCCCAGAACATCAGAGAGGAAAATACGGTGTTTTGTTACGATCTTTCACTGTATTTACTTTGTTGCTATCCAGTATTTGTAAACAGCGGAAGCAAATAGCACAACAATATAAACAACGCACAACGGCACTTCCTGGGACAAGCCGCCTATTGTAGGACAATAAACGTGGGTTGGTTACGTGTATCCTTGCCTAAATAAATATTGACACAAGGCTTTATTTTCCAGGGTGGGGTACATAATTGGAACAGCCTCCCAGCAGAGGTGGTAGGGGGGGTAATACAGTGAGGGGATTTAAACATGCATGGGGTGGGCATATGGCTCCTGAATATAAGACGAAATCCAAATATATGCGGACAGAGGACTTCCCAATGCAGCGTAACCAATAGCAGCATGCTCTGATTGGCTAAAGGCCTTGGTGCTCGCTTTGCATCATGGATGTTGCAGTCCAAGTCCCATCGCGAAAGTCATTGGGCGGCAGACAGTGATATCACTCGTTGGCAGCCAATTAGAAGGTAGCTTGTTGTCCTTCCCCTTTTCCCAGTCGGCTGCCGCACGGTAGGAAGTAATCTGATTTGCTTTATTTCCATTACAAAGACCCGCGTTATACCCGGTGACGTTATTTCTATATAAACGCGGGATGCCGGTTAAAGCCGCCTTTGTGGCGGTCCTGTGAGGGGCGCGGTGTTAAGTGTAGATATAGGAGGGGTTATGTATACATTCACACACAATGTATAGCACAATGCAGACAATACGTGTGACTGTATATGTCTATTATAAACTTCGCGTCACAGTATACAGTGTGTCCCAAGTGTCCCTGAGTAGGAGGGTCAGTCCCTCTTTGGGAACCAAATCCCCTGACCCATGTTGCCCCCCCCATGCCCCCCCCTCTTCCCCCCCCTCTCTCCCCCCGCCATGCCCCCTCTCTCTCCCCCCACTGCCCTCTCACTCTCTCCCCCCATGCCCCTCTCTGCTCCCCCTGATGCCCCTCCTATTTTTCTAGGAGTTCAGAGTGTTTGCTGGGTATGAGGGGATCACAGAGTTCTACAGCCATAAAAGTATCAATAATGTGTTTATAAACAGCAGAAAATGTTAGTAAATAAAATACAGCATTTTTTTAGCAGGCCTGCAAATGCTGATCTGTAGCTCACGAAAGCCCCAGCACCGCTGCTAATTTCACTTCTAAAACACAATTGCCCCTCTGGTTATGTCATATGGGGGCAGGTGTGAGCAGATCTCTCATTTAGTTAAATCGTTCTACGATGTGTACGACGATGTTTATTTTATTGTCCCAAAGTATTCATTGATTTACCATTTTATATACATTGAGATACGCCACGTTGGCTTGGGTATAGGGCGGTCCTGTATGTGAGAGATATCCCTAAATCTAGATGAATTACTGCTTACGGCAAATCAAATAATATTTTTATGCGTCAATTAATTAAAGATAAGACTTATGAGGGTTTTCTGCGTCTTCAGACACTTGGACTAATTTGGATTTATTGATAAATCAAATAATCAATGTAATAATCTATAGAATATTCAGATACTAAAATGTTAGGACATCGTGCTCCCGGTTGCGGCCGGCAGGCAGGTCTCCGGTTGCGGCCGGCAGGCAGCCGGTCCTCCCCGGTTGCGGCCGGCCAGGCAGGTCTCATCGGTTGCGGCCGGCAGGCAGGTCTCCCGGTGGGCCGTGCAGCGCAGGTTCTCCCGGTTGCGGCCGGCAGCAGCGTCTCCCGCGTTGCAGGCCGGCACGCCAGGTCCTTTTCCCGGTTACGCGGCCGGTCACGCAGGTCTCCCGGTAGGGGCCGGCAGGCAGGCGGGCCTCCGTTTGGGGCTGGCAGGCTGGTCTCCGGTTGTAGCCTGTGTAGCCTGTCAAATGTTCAGGGTCTCTAAGGAACAAGAAAAAGTCCAGATTGCCGACGGGCTGATTGTCCGAATGTCGGGTGGGACAGTATGTTTCATGTACGTCACAGGCCCTCAAGTACCAACTTTTGGTGATGCTTCTGGTAAATTCAACAGTTATTATCAATGTATGTATCAATGTCATCAAACTTCAAGCTCTTCAATGGGTTCCAAACCACACCTTAAGATGTTTTTGTGCTGACCTCTATATATATATATATATATATATATATATATATATATATATATATATCTTCACTAAGCTGCATAGGGCATTAAGATACTGTATATCACAATATATAGTGTCCTCCAGTACCGCTCTGTAACTGCTATTGAACGTCGCTTCATACCGGATCTTATATTTCTCGTAGGTCTCCATCTTGAAGGAGCTAATGTGCTGATGATGACTAAGGACAAGATGCCGATGAGCCAGAGGATTGTAAACCACGCTCTCGAGATTATCTGCCTCCTGACTGGAGAGGTAAGAACTTCCGGAGGATGTGACTTGTGTTGTTGGAAAACAATGCCCCTGGGATTCATGGGAAGTAGCCTTGGGCTGGTGAAATGATCCCCCCGGGTTCTTTAAGGAACGGTAATATGGTAAAACAGTTCTTGGTATGTTTAAGCCATGGTGGGAAGGGGGAGGATGGCAGTATCCCGGTCCGGTGCCCAACTGGCGATGACAAGCCAGCCGTGGCATATAGAGTCGGTGGCTGCACACCGCGGCACCTGATCTCCTGCTAGAGCCTCGGGCAGGGTCAGTAGTGTGTGTGCAGCTGTCAGCCTGTGGCAAATTGGGCATTTGCTTGGTGTGCCAGCTGGCCAGTCCAAGCCATCCTGTCCTGGTCATCCGTGACCTTTAAAAGTTTCTTCTGACTTTTTTTGTAGGTCTCTCTCTTGAACTGTCTTCCCAAGATAAGAATTTGGAACGAATTGAACAATGACTGTCTGCAGATAAATAAGATGATTGTGAAACATGCCCAGGAAATCATCTACTTGGTGACTGGAGAGGTAAATATTTGCTGGAGGAAACTTGCATCACATTACATCACATGTAGTCCTGAAAAGGGGGCTACATTTTATAGCCGAGGGAAAATTGTGAAAACCCCCACATGTCTCAACTGCTATAGGCAGCTTCAGGGGCAAAATATAGAGGATGTTTGGCACTCACTTCCCCCTGCTGCATAATCACCCCATAAGGGCAATTGTGCAGCCTTAACCCTTTCACTAAAGGGGTTAACACCTGTGTCTTCGGTCTCCACAGTCTAGTGGGGGCCAAGTCACAATAAATGCTGTTCTCCTATGGAGCACCATCATTAAAATAGATTAAATAAATAAATTCAACATCACCGACCTGGGAGTCATAATGGGTATAAGGTGTATGTCGAACTATCTGGGATATAATAGTTAAAATTAATACGTAGAAAACGTAATTGCGAAGAACGTTTTACTCGGTTGTTTTGGTCGTTGCCAGCACGTCCTCTAAATCTCCGTGTGTTTCAGATGCCGGCAAAGTGCGGTGATGTTGCTGTGTATTTCTCAGCGGAGGAGTGGGAGCATATAGAAAACCACAAAGAACGCTACAAGGACGTGATGGCTGGGGATCACCAGACCCCGGATACGCTGAAAATACCGACAAACCGAAGTCCAGGTGAAAGCATGACCGAATATACTATTGTGGGGATAAAGACTCATTGTTAGGCGCCAGACAATATTTCCTGCCAAAAACATAACTTTTTTGAAGATCTTATGTATGCCTAAAATCCTCTTTCTTTTTTTTTTAAACCGTATTCATTGATTTAAATAATTTAGAGCATTTGATGTGCCGAGGAACACAATATAAACTCATTTTATTCTTGGTTTTGATTTACAGAATCGAGTGATCCGGTTGAGAATAACGATCAGAAATCTGACATCGCTTTAGACCTTCGAACAGGTGGGTAACGCTGAAGGATGATGACCCGAATCTTGCGTTCTCGGTTTGGTCTTCTCTACCTGTCTGCTTATCTGTCTTCAAAAAAGATACGTGAAGAGTTAATTGACTTTGCAGATAAACTGAATACAAA
Organism: Spea multiplicata; assembly: GCA_009364415.1. Classification (NCBI taxonomy): domain Eukaryota; kingdom Metazoa; phylum Chordata; class Amphibia; order Anura; family Pelobatidae; genus Spea; species Spea multiplicata. Next base: position 34,796 of record VKOC01002221.1, on the reverse strand, counting down.
TACCTGGATGAAATGCCATTGTCTTTTCGTCTGTAATGGGGAATTGAAACCCTCAGAGGGTTTAATTACTTTCACGATTGATTAACCAAAATCCTTGTCTTGTTACACTTTGAGATAACATATTTTAAACGCAAATCTCTAATTTAATGCTTTATTGCTATAATATTGTGTTCAAAATAATAATCTGAAAACATTGCTCCCCATAATATAATGTATTCAGCCATTTGTATGAGTTCCCTATGTACTACACAAACACCCTGACTTCTTATTGTACTGCTTTGTTGTAAACTATAGAATGTCTCAGTCTTAACAACCCATTTGGGCACCCTTTAAACAGGCAATAAAGCTTATGTTAATAAAGCATGTTAATTTGCTGTATACCATGTTTTTAAAGGCTCCCATCCACAGGCTATATATATTTAACTAGTGCTATATATATATATAGTACTACTATATTTATATATATATTATAATATATAGTATATTATATTTATATAGCTATATTATACTATTATGTACTGTGGTGTGTGTATAGCACTAGTTAAATATATATAGCCTGTGGATGGGAGGTTTTAAAACATATATATTTTTTTTTTTTAATTCGTTTTTTTATTTTTGTAATTAAAATATAATATCCTTGCTACAGTCTACTATAAGATATATTCATCACAAATGTACATAACAAATACATAAAAATGGTTTATTAAAATATATTTAATCTTTGAAGGTAAAAGGGATGCTGGAACAAAGCCAGATGATGATCAAACAGAGGAAATCGGTCAACTGGAAGCCCAGGATCAAGAAATTAAAGAAAATTGCGACACAGGTATGTAGTGGTAGTCGAATATCACTCTCTAACGTGTCCTACGCGATTACATTAAAATGGAAATGCAGCTTTATGTGCTGAATGTATGTGTTGAAAATATACGGTGATAGTTCGTCAGAGGTACCCCAGAAAATACACACAGAGAGGAGGGAGCAGATCGCATGGGTATGCTGTATTTTATTAAATATAAGGCAAATTGTTTTTGGGGAGGGGGGTGTCTCCTTTACATTTGGTTCTCCCGCTACCGCCTCTAGGTGGTCTGCCGCTGCGGCCAACGGCCCCTCTATTCCAGCCATGCTATCTTCTTCTGTCTCTCCGTTCTCTCCTTTTTTGTATTCTTCTACTGGGCAGACATCAAAGGTAGCTTTCTGATGTTTGACCTAAGTGCGGAAATGTGAAACTATGGTAAACTGTATATTTTTTTTACTCTTAAGAAATGATTAATCAAACCGTATTCACGTAAAAAGAATCTCCTAAAGAGTTTGGAATAATAAAAAAAAAGGCTAATTTACTTATATGGCAGTGTGACTTCCGGCAGCAGTCCTTTGCCTCGTCTTTACTGCATAGGTCGGCGTCCAAGGGACGTGAAAATACAAAACGATAAAAAAAAAAAATACAAAGTAGAAACTTTTTAATAACAGGTTTTTATGGAAAATAAAATGTAAATAAATATAAATATTATCCAGACGTTTCCAGTGACATGCAGTTATATACAATGCTTAGTCTGTGATGGTACCATAATATAACTGTATGGCATTTTCTTAGAACAACGAACGTGCCACCCAGAGCCGTACGACTTTGCCATCGTGTCACCCTCTCCAACTACAGGATGGTATTTAGGAACCATGGCAACACGGGAGACCAAAGGCGCTTCATCACCCAAGCAAGCGAAGAAGAAATTTAACCAAGGGTTGCGTATGTGCTACGATGCCACCTTCAAGATCATGGTGATAAACGCAGCGGAAGAAACCAACAATTCCGCCGCCGGTAGAAAATACGGCGTTACGGAGAGTAACGTCAGACGATGGCGGGCCCAGAAGGCAGAGCTCCTGAACGCGCATTCCACCAGAAAAGCCTTCAGAGGTCCCAAGCACGCGCGTCACGAAGACATCGACAAACAAGTGGTCCAGTACGTCGTCGAGATGCGAGGCAAAGGGTACACCATTACCAGAGAAGTTATGCAGATTAAAGCGCTGGAGTTTGCAAAGAAACAGGGCATTCCGGATTTTAAGGCGAGCATGGGTTGGTGTAGGAGAATGATGCAACGCAACAGGTTGGCTTTGATGTGACTTTGGCGCAAAGACTGCCAAAAGACTTCAGCGCGACGCTCCTTTCATTTCAAGCCATGTTACCATTCTTGTAAAGAAGCAAAAGCACGAGGATGCCCCCCATGTTTAATGCAAAAGGTCCAGAATTATAGCGGTGCTTGGAGTTTTAGGCTGTGGTACAAACAAGGCCTCGGGCGTTTGGTGCAAAGACAACCTGATAACTTCAGCGAGATGCTCTTAAACCCAAGAGAAAGGACTGATGGAAGAACGTCTTGTTCTAGAGCAGTTTAAATTGTTCAGGGAAGTTTGTTTGTATGTTCCCAGGACCTACTTGAGAACAAGAGAAACCTCAACGTATTCTTCCTTGTAAAACACTTTCTAAATAGATTGTAAAACGAGGAGTCCGGTTCAAGCAAAGAAACCTTATTAATTGACCCGCTTGGAAGGCACCCAACTTAAAATGTAAAGAAACAAAAACATATATTTTAATTTTTAATCCCTGGAGGTATAGACCTCACAGTCCTGGGTGTCGAATATAAGAAACCCATTTAAAAAATGAGTTAAGGAAGCGCTGCGGAGATTGTCCTCTAGCTGCTGGTCATAGCCTCCCATAGGCAGGATAAATGGGGAAACCACCACTCGGCCTCCTCCGCGAACGGGTATCGGATGCTTGGGGACCGAACTCCGCCGAGGACATCACTCACGGCTTTAAGAAATGCTGCCTCGGCAAAGCTAAGACAATGACGGAGCGCGGCACAGCGCTGGAAATGAAGGAGATGATGAACTTTACGTGGATATGATGTCTCTGGTGTGATGAAAAACACCCACTGTCCTCATCCACCAATTTATTTTTTTTCGGTTTTTCTTCTTATCTTTACTATAATAATATATAATAAACCCCAGTTCCCCCTCTGAAATGTAGCACGTTTTTGCAAATGTATTGACATTATGGTCAGTTTATGATATAGTTTAGCGTATGCTAGGAATATATATCGCTACCGTTTGTTTTGTAATAAATACAGTGTTTACCTGAAGAAAACAATGGCTTTGTGTTTTTCTTTTGTCCTTTTACAGTAAGATCTTAAGTTAGGGGGACACTTTATATTCAAGTAATTACTGTAACCGCTTTTATATCCGCTTAGTGTTTAAAGTATGAGTTTATATAACGCTAGCGTATGTGCCTGTCTTTAATATGACATGCCTAAGGACTGTTTTTGCTGTTTAATTTTACTTTCCCTGGGTTCTAAGTGTTTGTGTCTTTCTCTCTCGCCTTTTTTTCCTTTTTCTCTCTTGCCTCGTTTTTCTCTCTCTCTCGTCTTTTTTTTTTTCTCTCTCTCGCCTCTCCTCTTTTACTTTTCACTCTCTCCCACGATCTTCTACCACCATAAGTCAAAGCTCATATTTTGGTCATACAAGGACCCTTCCGTCCTGCCACTATTTTACATGAACCCATTTCGCAGTTCAGTCCTTCAAGCCGCTATATAAAATGCTTCTCACCGTCACAAACCTTATATCGTACTCTGGAAAGCGCACTGTGTTTGTGCTTTTGCCTTGAGCTCAGTCCAGCATGCCTTATATACATATAGAGATGAATCCTCCGGGAGTGAATGCTTTTATGAACGTCAACATGTTCCCTCAAATGCATATGTCCTCCCTAAGGGGGAGGGGCACAGACTGTATATAATGTGGGCAAACACTGTTTGCCGGCTGTCCATCATTTTATCCAACGAGTCAACGTGGTTACCAGCCAGAGCATCTGGCTTAGAGTGTAGCATATGATGAGACTTTGGGCTATAAGTCCTTATTTCCTGTATCGGTGTCCTTATTTCTATGAACCCATGCTTTTTACTGTATAAGAATGTATCGGAGTGGTCTATTCACTAAAGCTGTCATTTCCACTCCTTGACTTCACAATACGTTATGAAGGTTCGAACCTGCTCAACAAAGAACTTGGCCGACATACTATAATGCACAGTGACAGCTTGAGAAAACTGGCAGTCTAGGCCCTTCATAACGAATAGAGAAGTAAGAGAGCTGAAACCACAGCGTTTAGTGAATAAACCCCAATGACGTTCACTATAATAAATGTATTATCTGCGGCAAGTAAGTTTGAATAAATTGTTTAGTCTCGCTCAAAATTCCCAGTGCATTAAGTCCTCTTTTCTTGATTCAGACTCCTAATTGCAATTGTATTGTGGGTGCAATAAGAACGTTATTCATTGAGCTCTCTTCTGATACACACAGGTCATCACTTCCCTGAAGATGGATCCATAATCAGAGTTGTGTTGGAAGACTATGAAGCGTCGGCCTATTCCGCAGATGGGATGGTGGAAGACGACATCGGAATGATTGTAATGTCCCAAGGGGAAGATTCTGAAGCCATCTCACCTTACGGATCCGTCTCGTATGACCCGGGGGATCTCTCATCTATGGAAATGTTCTACCCGTGTGAGGAGAAGCCGCTAACCGAGCTCTTTTACGACAGCAGGGAGAACACCGAAGAAAATATCCCAGTAGTTGAGAAGAAAACGGGGAGAAAAAACAGCTTTACGAGAAAACTAGCTCTTGCCCATCAACAAACTTCAAACTGGGTCGACAAGCCCCACAGCTGTGATGAATGCGGCAAACAGTTTGAGTATAAATGTCGCCTTTTGGTGCATAAAAATACTCACACCAACCAGAAACCTCATCATTGCTACGAGTGCGGCGACATCTTTATGTCTAAGTCCAGGCTTTTGGCCCACCAGCGGTCGCACACGGGGGACAAGCCCTTCGTCTGCGGCGAATGCGGCAAACAGTTTGATTATAAGTGTCGCCTTATCGTGCACCAAGCAACGCACACCGGGGCGAAGCCCCACAGCTGCATTCTGTGCGGGAAACAGTTCGCGTCCAAGACGAGCCTCCTGGAGCACCGGCGCACGCACACGGGGGAGAAACCGTTCGTGTGCAACGAGTGCGGCAAGCAGTTCGCGTACCAGTGCCGCCTCCTCGTGCACCGCCGGACACACACCGGCGAGAAGCCCCACATCTGCGGTCAGTGCGGCAAGCAGTTCGCTTCCAAAGCCAATCTCATCATACATCACAGGACGCACACGGGCGAGAAACCCTACACGTGTATGGAGTGCGGGAAGCAGTACGTCTCGAAGTCCTACCTCTCGGAGCACCAGAAGGTCCACAGCAGCGAGAAGCCCTATCCGTGTCCGGACTGCGGGAAACATTTTAATTCCGAGTCGACGCTCGACGTACACCGGAGGAAGCACACGGGGGAAAAGGCTTTTAAATGCAACGAGTGCGGGAAACTCTTCACCTACAAATGCCGGCTTCTCGTTCACCTGAGGACGCACACCGGGGAGAAGACTCACAAGTGCAACGAATGCGGCAAACTCTTTGCCTCCAAATACAATCTGATTTCCCATCAGAAACTGCACGACCGGGCAAAGATCTACAAGCGCAAGGGCTATCGGAAACGCTTCGTCTCCGAGTCCGGCTTTCACAAACGCTCTCTTACGTACAATTAAGAAAAAAGAAAAAAAAAAACCTCATCGGCGTAAAGAATGCCTTCGAAATCTTATTTTGCTATAAATCGTCACGATATCCCACTTTAATCAAAGCAAATAATGCAAAAGCACTTTCTCTTATTTAAAAGGAAAATCAAACTAGGAATATTCTGCCTGTTCTATGTTCGTGGTGTTAGCAGGGGGTGTTGGTGCGCTATTTTCTGAGCACTTATTTATTTTACTTTTTTTAAATTCTTTTCGTTTTATTAAATTGACATGCTTCTCACCCTAAATTTGTTTTTGCCTTTTGATTTTTTTTTATTTTTTTTCATTTTTTGCTGGAATGTCGCTAAGGGTTTTTATGTCGCCAAAGAAACTCATCCAGGTAGCCTACCGTTTTTTTAATCGGGTATTTGGCCCCACGTCCTGGGCTTGGTCGTTCCCGATTGTCTCTTCTGCTGTTCAAGCTAAAAGGTCATGTGTAGCGAGAGGCGTTGGTAGCAGCGAGAGGGAGGAGGTCCTGCCACTTCACAGACCTCTGTTTAGGTCTCATCTGGAGTAATGGGGACGGTTCTGGAGACCCCCCATCTCCAGAAGGTCATCGACGCATTGGAGAGAAGACATGGAAAATTGGGCAAACTAGGTGGGCCGAGTAGTTCTTCTCTGCTCTCACGTTCTATATTTCTAGTGTTGGTTGGCGCCATGCAGAAAACAGATACTCAGCCTGGTTGGGTAGAAAGCCACTGAACGTCGTTCTCCATTGTCGCGATTTGGCCAGAATTCAGTGATTTTGTCTTCTGGTAAATAATTCAATGTTCTGTACGCTGTGCATGCACATAATATATATTAATTTAGAGCAGTATCGTTTCACTGAACTCCACATGATGCAGCACCAACTGTGCCAATAAAGCTAGAAACCTCATTAAAAATGAATCGCTTCCCTTATGGAGAAGCTGCAGCTCCAGAGCTGCAACACATCCTCGGTGGTCCCATGTTCAGGCCTCTGATTGGTTACTATATAGGCTTTAGATAGTCGCTTGGTTACTAGGCAGTATCTGTCTACTTCTCCCAGTTAAATTCCAGGCCACATCGCAGCTATGACCGGCAGGTATGGGTAAGATATCTGCACCAGTATGTCCCCCATAAGCATCCTTCGACTCAGGTGTATTTATTGTTTGACCAGAACCAAGTTCATCGGGGGTACCTAGGCATCAACACCGCCTTTCAATGAACCTACGATCCTTTTAATGCTCCTCGGCGGTGTAAAAGAAAAAGGCATCATATTATTATTTTTCAGTGTTTCTCATAAAGTTTTTAGGACGCGCCTTTAACCCCTCCTTGTCCGTCATAATGTATTTACTTAACGTTTTCAACAATGCTAATTGTGTCTTTGTGCTGTACTATTATTCTTTATTATTATTATTATTACTACCCAAAGTATCTTTTGTAGGATACCATTAAACCTCAGAATATTGGTTCCTTGTGATTTCTCGCTACCTTGTTACCTAAATCCTCTTTATCTATACCGTGGAACCTGTAAGGTACGTTTACAAGCTAAATGTCTGTTGTTCATTCGTCTCTTTTTAACTTTTATTCCGTTTTTTCTACCATATGTTTTTTCCCTAACATTCGCAATCCATGCTTCAAGTGCGTCTGTCAGCCGTGAGTATACTCGTTGCTCACGATGTGTAAAATCTGGCTTTTTACCAAATGTCGTTATTTTTCCAGAAGAAAGAGCTAAGAGGATTTTTTGCATGACGGTGAGTATCTGAGTATCTACCTTAATCGTAGGCTTTATTTATTTTTTCGTTAAACTATACCTTGTCCATTGATTTTTTTTTTTTTTTTTATTCCAATTTCTTCAAATAATGAGTGTTGAGGATTATATGTTTTTTCTAAATCGGATGAAAGATACAGAGGTATTGTGGGTCAAAGAAAGTACTTTAATTAACCATTTTTGCAGCTGCATTTAATGTGGAATTTGTTCATACGTGTAAATTCCTAAAACAAATTCCATTAGCATTTAGAACTTTATGTAATTTAAGTTGGGTGGTGGATTTTGAAGCTCCAAATCATTTATACATGCAGTCGATGTAACCGCACATGGCCACTAGAGGGCGCTATGTCCTTAGCATGTTCTATGAGCCTCAACCCAACATACTCAGAATATATGATATTTACTAAAACAAGCTGTTGGTTGTTATTGTAGTATTGCAAATACATTCTTCACTTTAACTTATATTATTTAGAGCCTGTTTACGGCTCTATAATAACATGAAATTATTTTTATAAAGAGTGTCATAATTATTGTGATCAGTTTTCAAAGCAATGATCAATCCGGTTCAGCAGTACGGATTGTGCACATAACTGTTAAAGGGCCAGGCCTGATACTTGGAAGACTGTGTTTGGCACCCCAGTACCCCTATAGCTAACAGCCACACACTCATACTAACATGCAAACTCACTCTAATACACACATAATAAAACCATACACTAACACACACACACTCTATAGCCTTATAAATCAACACCAAACACACACACTCTAATACCATATGATAACATCCACACATTCACTACACCATACACTAACACGCATACTCGGTCTTAACACCATACACTTGCACACACACCCACTGACACTATACACCATACCACACACTCCAACACCATACACCAACATACACTAACACACTCAATGCCATATACTAACACATACTAACCCAGCACTATATGCTAACATGCACAGACCTCCGTGCACTCTACACTTACACTAAAGCGCTCTTTACACTCACACCATACACTAAAGCGCACTCACATCATACACTAAAACGCACTCTACACTCACACATTACACTAAAGCGCACTCTACACTCACACCTTACACCAAAGCGCACTCTACACTCACACCATACACTAAAGCGCACTCGCACCATACACTAAAGCACTCGCACCATACACTAAAGCGCACTCACACCATACACTAAAACATACTCTACACTCACACATTACACTAAAGCGCACTCTACACTCACACCTTACACCAAAGCGCACTCTGCACTCACACCATACACTAAAGCGCACTCACACCATACACTAAAGCGCACTCACACCATACACTAAAGCGCACTCACACCATACACTAAAGCGCACTCACACCATACACTAAAGCGCACTCACACTCGTTGCATTGGGCTGGTCTTCTGGAGGCACCCGCCGGCAGAGCCACATTCTTTAGGGTATCATGAGGACAAAATGATGTCATGCAACCAAAGAACAGAAGGAATTTGATATGAACACAAACACGAGAACATCTGCACCATCATGAGGTTTAGCTTAAGGGATGATTGTTCATATATTTCACAAATCACACTTTTTATCTCTTTACCCTCTAATATACTAAACACTAAGGCCTACTGAACAGGATTGTTGATAAATCCCAGACCTACGCGATTCCATTTGTCCGTTCTATGAATCAATCTTTGTGTGAGATATAAAGTGGCAACAACGCTAGCTCGTTCTTTTTTTATTGCTACTTCAAATGTAAGTGTTTTCGTTATTCATTAAATTCTTAAATTCTTTGACTCAATACCAATAGGTTATATTAATTACAATTTATTGTACTTAGAATGTACTATTTAATATAATTTATTGTACTTAGAATGTATTATTTAATATAATTTATTGTACTTAGAATGTATTATTTAATATAATTTATTGTGTTTAGAATGTATTATTTAATATAATTTATTGTGCTTAGATGTATTATTTAATATAATTTATTGTGCTTAGAATTTATTATTTAATACATTTTAAGCATAATATATTTAATTATAAGTTGTAAGCACATTGTAATTGTAATTGTGTTAAAAATCTTAGCCCAGTAAATTGGGTAATGCATTGTGATAGAACGAGAGACATAAGGGGTGATCTAGAAAAGTCTGTGCGTGGGCCGTGATGATGCGTATAAAAGGGTATTATGTTATTACACGTCGTTGGGGCAGTTATCAGGCTTTTTGGTACAAGAACCTGTAAATAATTTATGGATGAGGAGCCGCTGTGTATTGCGTGACTGTGTACACTGTGTACATACGCCGTCTCCGCTCTCCCCTGTCTGGTGTCTATTTTCGGTTTGCAAGAATAGCAGCGCGGCTCAGGAAAAGGCAAACAGAATTACCACAATGAGTCACGAATAGGCAAATCTAACACAAACTACCCCTGGCAGAGGAGAGAGACGTCCCACAAAGTGACCGGAGCGCTTCCTGATAGATAGAAGCACCTCCTGCAATGCATAAGCTGTCTGAATTTAAAGGGACCTATATATATATATAATATATATTATATATATAAAGTTACCCAGTTTAATGCCCCTGACGCCCCCATTAAAAGAAGAATGTATATTAAAGTACCCTGAAATGCATTCTTCAGAACAGAAAAACACAGCTAGAAGCTGCCACCCTGTTGCTGCAGCTGCCCTGCTAATCAGTGTCAGTTCTTGGCAGGGGGGCGGGGTAAATGCATTTGGGAGGTATCTGCAGAATCCCAATTTAAAAAAAACTTAATCTTAAAACCTAATTTATTAGGCGTCTGCTAACTAAATTTACATAAATTATTGCAACATTGTGTCCAATAACACTAAGAAAGTAAAGTTTCCAAGGCAAAAATTACAATATTTTGGGGAAATAACAAATATTGATGTTGTAAAACCACAACGTTAACATTTTTTGTTGAAATATGGGGAAGAAGAATATAATTTTTAAGCACAGCTCTTTTTTTGTTCTGCTTTTTAAGACTTTTTTTTTTTCCTCCCCATCCAGTTTTAATTAGAAATCAGAAGCTCGCATGGTTTGGATGAAACCACAAACTCCCTTTGTCAGCTCTGGAAAATGAAAGGCAAGCAAAAGCAAGCGCGTGGATGAAGAGGGGGGTTACTGGCGAACGCAGTCAATACATCATATTTCACGTGGCCAAAAAAAAAAAACCTCGGGAAAAAACCCAAAAACCTTCAGAAATGAAATATTTGAACATTGAATCAAACAAAGCACAGAGACCCCAGAACTGCAATCTAAGCACAACTCCTCTGCTTTATCGATTCAGCTCGGAAAGGAGTATTCAGCAAACCTGGGACCTCTCTGAGTTTGACCCAGGGGTCTCCAGGTCTGACCCAGGGGTCTCCAGGTCTGACCCGGGGGTCTCCAGGTCTGACCCGGGGGTCTCCAGGTCTGACCCGGGGTCTCCGGGCCAGGTTCCTATTTCTCCAGACATGGGAGCAGCGTTTAGCACTTCCCCTGCTTCTTCTCCCAGCTAATTTAAGCCCGTCTGGGGCTGGCCCTACCAATGGGGATGCTAGCGCTACCTCGGCACAAAGCCGCTCCGGGAAGCCCACCCTGGGACGTTCCAAGTATTCATTCAACAGAACGTTTGCAGGAGACTTCAACATTTTATCTTCTTGATATAAAAAACAAAATGGGGGGGCAGGGTGTCCAGTTGGGCAACCAGAGCCCCCATTGTTCCACCGGTCAATGAGGTCCTTACTAGAGAGATCTCTAATCTCTCCAACGGGCCGCTCAACGCTACGCGCAGCCTTCACGCTCCACTGCGTGCCTTCAAGCCACGGAGCGCCTAGGTGGACATGCCTCAACCACAAAGGGTCAACCCCAATGAGTTCCTACTGCAAGAAGGGGGTGAGTAGGACTTGTATAATGCATAGTGAGACATTTGTCCTCCTTAACCATTTATTATACAGGGCCAGCCTCACTCCTCCATGCATGAGAAGCTCTGCAGGATTGACCCTTCATAATGTAGGTAAATATTTAACTCCCGTTTATCATCCCAGCTTAGTAAATGCATCTCCGTCACCCCGCGGCAAGGGAATTATTAATTTGGTTTTCCAGCAGGTTTTGTAGCTTGCTTTCTCCTTGCGATAGTAGCGGTGAGAACGTGGCGGGGTCTAAGTCAATTCATCAGCAGATCGCTGCCAGAAAATCCATACTGTATCCAGTTACTAGATTGGAAAGTGTCCACGTCAACCGTCCAGACACGAGGAGGGGGTTAAAAGGTAAAAAAGTGAAAACAACGAAGACAGGACGGAACGGGAAAACCAAGAGAAAGCAAGCGGTAACGCGCAAGCAACACATTTCTTAAAGGGGGGCTCCCACAGGTGTGTTGGTGGTGGTATAGTTGTGTACTCGGTAGGGTTGTGTACGGAGTGTTAGATGAAACAGTGTGTTGGAAAACTGCCCTTTCTCCCTTCTTCATAGCAAACCTAGGATGGTGACTCGGTTGGATGACGGACTGAATGGGACAGCAACGTTCCTCGATGATGTCATACGCCCCTTAACTAAAGTTGGGTATTGCTGGAAAAAAAGAGGTTGTCGGACGCCATTCTCTACTTACAGCTCCAAGAGGCTTCCGATCGCAGAGGCAGGACGGAGTTCCGGAAGATCGCGAGTACGTGAGTTAAACATGAAATTAAATGTAACATAAAGCGTTAAGTATCTATCACTGACGGAAATCTTTGGCAGGGCTGGGGGTGTCCCCGTTAAACCGTTTACCGCAAAAGGACGGATTCCAATGGATGTCACGTGGGGGGGTCCGGGGATTAAGTCGGAAATAAAAACATGACACCAATGTAGTCATAATCATTTATTGGCTACTCCATTCCCTGCGTTACTCTGGCGGGCCGTCGCAGAGGATGATAAATTAACACAAATATTTAAGATGGCCGCGTGCATTTTTCTGGGGTTTTTATAAGGCTTTTGTATTCCCTGCCTTGAAGAATAGATTTTCTTTGGAGAACAAAATAAAGAAGAAAGAAGAAGAAAAATACAAAACGGAACTACAGACAAAATATTTACACCTTTTATAAATAGAATAAGGTAACACTGTTTCACTGCACAGGCCCCCCCTCTAAGGGACAAGTACCAAAGGGTTGAAAAGGAAAACTTTACAAAAAAAAAAGCTAAATTATTTACTTCCGATAGAAAAAAAAAAAAGACCATAGACGATGGCTTTATTTATGCACAGTTAAGAGGTTTCTCTTGTTCTCTGTACTGTCTATCCACAGATCTTCTAAAGGCTAGCAGACCCAGGTTCCCACAGCAAGTTAGGTAAGAAAACCTGAGTTTTGGTTAATAAAGATTTAACCTTTATACCAGAATATGGGTTCCCATCACATTATTATAATTGCACGGCAGGTCCCCAAAGCAGCACAAGGTTTAAGAAGAAGATTCTCAAAGTACCGATTGCTTCCTCTCATGGCGGTAAAGATCTCCATGTCTTGTTCCTTGAATGGAATGAGTTCCACCGGGTGTTTTGGTTCAGGAAAGTCCTGGGAGGAACGTTCTAAATCCAGTAAGTTGAGGTTGTCCACGCTGGGTTAAGAAACATGGCTGTTTGTCCCTATTTACAACTAAAGGGAAAAAATAAACGTTCTGAAGGTTCTTATTTACAACAAAGATAACATACATTGCCTCTGTAGGGATTGTAGGTGGCTCAAAGGATGCCCTTGGGACCTGATGTGGGTAAAGGAACATGACGCACACCAAGAAGGGTCACAATTAATTGTGTGGAGCAGGATTAATGGATTGTGGAACTTCAGCCACGAGGATCGACGCTGGGGATCCTCCTCGATTTTTGTCCAAATCAACCAGATTAGCAACACCTGAACAGAGCTAAAGAGTCCACCAGCATTGGCAGGTGAAAGAGGCACTGTCTTAGAGGGCCGCGGCCCCCACGCGTGGTCCTAATGTCTCTTGGTCGAAGAGACTTTCTTCTTTCGTGCGGCCAACATCTCGTAGAACGGATCCCTGCTGATGGCAGCCCTGTGAGGTAAGAAACAGGAGTTAAGAATTCTGCGGGCACCGTAGCGCAACGGTGGGTAAAAGGACGCAGCGAGGGGTTCGGCGCTATGGATCCAGTGTGGAATTTTATCCTAATACTGTTTCCAGCTACTTTGAATCCTTTGCACAGCAAGACGTACGGATTCATTTCCATTACAGTCATCGACGTGGGAGCGCGGTCTCCTCTGCCCTGTCTTTGCCTGCTTCGTACTAGCGGGCTGAGCTGCCCGTCCAAAAAAAGGGCACAAAGGTCCAACCTGCAGCGGAGCGGTGCACAAGGTAACGATGACAACGAAGCACGGGAACTAAGGGAATGTGGTTAAAAAGACAGTTTCCTGGTGTGTGATGTGTATGTGTGATAACGCACACGCAAAAGGAAACACACCGCACGCACAGCCCTTCAACGTTATCAATGCCTTAACAGCTCTCTAACTGCACCTGCGCCACTGACCAGCAGGGGGCGCTTTATCCCGATATACACGGGAAAGCTGGCACTTTTTGGAGCTTTTGCCGGTATCAAAGTGCCACCAAAAATCCATACATCGTGCTTCTCCCCCTATATCCTCTCCCTACAGCCTGGCAAACAATTCCTGTTACAGACAATGAAATAAAAATAACTTGAACGTTTAGATCACATATTTCTTTTTCTAAATCTAAAACCAGCTCCACATGGGTACGAGGCAGCGAACCTGGGCGCATGCGCAGCCGGTCTTGTTAAGTGATGTGCAGAAGGGCAGACGACCAATAACCCCCCCCCATCCAGCTCCTTCCCAGAAACCACTCACTTTATACACTTCATCCACTCGTCCTTCTCCTCCGGCGTGGGCGCAGAGATCCGATACACAGTGTGGTTGCCCTCCACCACCCGGCCATCGGCCTCGGTCTTGCAGGCTTTGATGACTTGGTCTTTGTTATCCGGTATGTAGAGCTCAAAGCAGTTCTGGAGAAGAAAGAAAGGCCAGGATGAAGAAGAAGAAGAACATAAACGGTGAAGGACGAGGTGTAGGCGTAAGAAGAACAGGCGGGGGGGCGACAAAGATTAAATCTATCTGCTAATAATTCACTCCGACTACTCCAGGCCAGCAGACCTCGGCTTACACCACCACCACCGGTCACTTACGGGCTTCTTGGAATCTTCCACCTCTCGGATGCTGAGATTCTCCAAGGGAATTATCCCTCTGGGCTCCTTGTCCTAGGGGCAGAAAGCCACAGATCAGTCTAAACACCCAAATACTGAAAAGCTCCATAGAGATAGCGAGTATGTATGTATGTACCGGTAGGTATGTATGTATATGTATATAGGGACGGGCGCCCTGGGCTCTCGAGATGTGGAGGACCCCTTGTATATGCACAGTTGTATCGTATCTATCATTGTGGCTCTTACCGTTGTGTACTCAAAGTAGTACAGACAGTTGTCGGTCAGAATGAACCAGCGTCTCTTCCATGTCTTCACGCGGCCCCCTGTAAAGGAGTATTGTTTCATGAGGGTCACGGAGCGAGCGCGGGGAAACAAAGAGATCCGAGAGATCGGGTTTACAGGAGCAACGGACAGGGAAGTTGGAGGAGCCAGAGAGGTGGGGATGGGGAGGAAAAAGCATTGGTCGTAGGAGGTACCTGGTGTAAGGAAGAGGGTCTGCTTTGGAGGAGACGTGAAATCAAACAAGAACATAAAAAACATAAAAAAAAGCAAAGCTGAAGCATAAGGAGGATCCCAGTGCGCAAGCAGAAGAGGACAACATCCACCAGCGGACAAGGAAAGCGGAACGACGGAGAGGAGGGAGTCATTATCACTTCTTATAACGGCCATCTCTGAGCTACTAAACGGAGCAGCGCCAGCCTATCGCGGGACGGGCTGTCCCGTTTACCCATTGTACAGCGCTGAGGCGCTGAGGAGAAATACCTAACTTTTGGATAAAAATGATTAAAAAAAAAGGACCGTTTTAAAGCTTAAGCTTCCACGTTATATATATAAATAATATAAATGTTATTATATATTAACCCTTTAATAGCCTATCATGAAGATTCTATGTAGCGAGTCGCAAAAGCACCGACTGGAAGCCTTATATACACGATGACAGCGGGGTAGAATAGGAAGGCGCCAGCTCCGGATTTTGGGGTAAAACCTGAGAGTCCCCGGATATCCCCGCATGTAAAGCAGTGAATCACTCCGTGCGAGGGTGACGCGGACGTCAGTGAAACATGCGCATACATGGCCGTGAGTCACCGTGCCGACGCTCGCACGTCACTGCGGGTTTACTGCTTTGTCTCCCCGGCGCGTTTAACCAAAGCGACTTTACATTCATTAACCGTTTGATGACATCTCACATTTGTTTGAAGAACAACGTAACACTAGACGGTTAGTCACAGCCCCCCCCCCCGTGTGAGCACTACTTCCCGTTCTCGGCATCCGTATTATTATTCCTCCCCGTTGTTATCTCTCCCCTGTTATTAAATTGCTGATTGTTGATTAATCATTAAGCTTAAATATCTCAAAATCAATAATACTGACTGATAAAAGAAAAAAAAAACAGGTAGTTTCAGCAAAGTAATTAACGGCTAAGAGCTGAGGGGGGGTGACATTTCGTCTTTAAGGGATCCATACATAGCGCCGGCCGTATATCTCGCAAACATACAGGTCGACGCTTGTGTTGAAGTGCATTATGGGAAAGTTAACTTCCTGTTTTGTTTACGCGGCCGTCCTGCACCCCGGGCAAGCTTCCTGCGCAGATACAGCCATGATTTAGAACTGGTCTAAAGTTCCTTATATTCTATCTACACCTAAACGTCCAGGAATTTCCCAATCACAGATTAATTAGTAACTATTTTTTTTTAAATGAATCTGACACAGAATTATCTAGAAGAGTCTGTAAGGGGGGGTAACAAATTTCACAGGGACTCCTACAGCCCCACGCAAAAAACCCCCCAAAACAATTGAATTCCACTTAAAATCAATTCAAAAAATTTGCCCCAGAAACTCAGGCACCTAACGCCTCGCAGCGCTCCGGCTCGCTCCGAATTATTACGCGTTATTGGGCGCGGCTTCTTCCACAAGAACAAGAACGAGCTCGCCGGCTACACCCTTTGCTCACCCCGGTAATTTTTGGTATTTAAAGACGGGACACAAAAGATAAAAACAAAAAAAACAGACCACAGGAAATGCCCCGTTCCTCACCTATGAGGTCATCGAAAACATCATTCACAGAGGACCACTGATCAAGATGACCCTTTGCCTTCACGGTGATAAAGATACACGGGTTGCATTCTTGTGATAAGCTGTGAATGTGGAGCAAATCCCAAAAATGTCCTGTTGGTTTCCATGGCGACAGCCCCAACCGTAGAAGCCCAGCCCCTAATTACTCTGTCTAAATATGATTTACTCTTCTACGAGTGAAAGGTTCTGTAGCCAAACATCAAATGGTTTGTTTCTTTTGGGCGTTGTGATGTACCCCCAGGGACAATATATTGTCCACTTATATAGTAAGACCACCATCCCACTGGTTACTATGGTAACAAGACTACTTTAGAAACTTTGTAATAGAGGGTTATAACCCTCTTTTTTTACCACGACCCCCATCATTTTACCATTTTATATATATTCTGTATATGTATATTTTGTATCAATCTAAAAAATTCTAAACCTCACTATAAGCAACACTGAATTACGGTTTGATTATCTCAGCATAAACACAGCAATGGATTGCAACATCCCTGGAGCAGGGGCTCGGACGCCAAACCCCCGACACGATGTCTCTCAGCATTCCAGGAGCCAGACGCCGGGAAGAACCATATGTGTGTAATATAATTTATATATATATATAATGAGCCAACACAGCGTCCTATAACCAAAACACACCAAACATTTACACTACCATTCAAAAGTTTGGGGTCATTTTGTCCATTAAAATAACATGAAGTGGATCAGAAATCCAGCGCAGACGGGGTTAATGCTGTAAATGACTGCTGATTTTTAAAGGAATTTTCATAGGCGTACAGAGGTTCTTTTATCACTCCCATCACTCCTGTGTCCCAATGACCCTTTATCACTCCCATCACTCCTGTGTACCCAGTGCCCCTTATCACCCCATCACTCCTGTGTTCCAATGGCCTGCCCTCCATCATCCTTTATCACTCCCATCACTCCTGGTGTCCAATGACTCCCACATCCTGTGTCCCAATGACCCTTTATCACTCCCATCACTCCTGTGTACCAGTGCCCCTTATCACTCCCATCACTCCTGTGTTCCAATGGCACTGATCCAAGTTTAAGGTTAAAAGGCTAATTGATGGTTAGAAAACCCTTTTGTGATTATGTTACGGCTCAAAATGTCCTTGTTTTCTATGAAAACAGCTCAGTGACCCCAAACCTTTGAACAGTAGTGTAGAGGACTGCATTGGGAGGGGCGCGGGCGGTCTTGCTGGGGCTGCGGGTGGGAGCGGGCGGTCAGGCGCTGTACCCGAGGGGCCCGGTAATCCCCCACAGTCCCGCAAGGCTGCCTTCGCCCTGCTCCCTTACAGTGTCTCCTCTCTTGCTCCGCCCAGGAACAAAATGGAGTCACGTGATGTGACGTCACTTCCTGTGACTCCAACTTGTTCCTGGCCAGAGCAAGAGAAGGGATGCTGTGAGGGAGCAACTCGAGGGCAGCCTTGCGGGACTGCGCGGGAAATCTGCAGATCAGGTAAGGAGGTGGGCTTGACTGGTGGGCTCTACACTACTGCACACACGCACGCGCACACACAGTATATATATATTTATGCGGTCGGTGTGACGGTGACCACATCTGACTCATAAGTCTGCACAGAAGGTTTCTGGTTTAATAACGGAGACATCCGGAAGGTTTTCTCGTGAACTGGCAGATAATTTGTTAATCATTGACAGGGTACTGTTTCTAAATAATCATACGTTTCAAAACGAATTCGGCCCCCGGACGGACAGGCGGGCAGACGAGAAGCTCGGTCTCCGGAGGCCAGGTTGACTAACGCTTGTCGAACTCTGAGCTCCGTGTTCAGGGACAGATCTGCTAAATCAGAGTTATGATTCAGTTTGTGAACCGGCTGAACCGGAGTCATTTGCAGAAATAATGTTTTAGGACGGGGAAAGATTGGTAAAAACGCTCCATTTGGCTGATTAAGCCTTAAAGGCACAGAGCCCTCCACTTTCAATCATTATTAGAAAATTCTCGCCCTGATAACACAAATCTATTCAAATCTTATCTTGCGGCTTTCCGTAAACAAAAAGAAGGTCTGGATCTATCCACGGGGGTCCGCAGGACACGGCCTGGCTGTAAACCACACTTTTCTGGGTATTCAATAAGATGTGAGGTGCGTGGGAGGGGAGGTGAAGGATTTTAGCTCAATATACTGGTATTTGCTATGCGTTATGATGCATGCATGTTTCTCCCGCAACAAGGCCCTGCACAATGCATTTTTATGTGTGCTAATTAGTATTTTTAAGAGTTAAAAGATCATCTAACGTCTGTAAAGTCAAATGCTTCGCCTGGCCTTAACTAACAAGCTTTGTGAATAAGCCCGTATGACCCTCAAAGAGTTAAAGGGACTCTCATACTATCACACGCACTTTAATGCCCACGACAGCTGAAAGGTCTCTTTTACACAAAATTTCCCCTGCCCCCACCCTCCCTAAAACAGCATGGGGGGATTCTGCAGAATATAATGCTAATATTGTAGCAGCCAATCAGTAGAGAGAAACAACGGACCATGAAGGGTGCTTTCTGCTGCAGCTCTGAAGCTGCAGCTTCTCCTGTTAAATGAATGCAAACATATTCATTGTTCAGCCAAACATCTAACTTTTCTGGGGTCTATAGATGGCTATTTCATGTGGAAATACGTGAATTATCCACGGTGGATCTCGACGATTCATTAATCTGCACTCCCGGCTCTCTGGGATACCTTGGGGGATGAACAAGGACAGCAAAACAGCACAAGGAAAGTTTGCCAAGCAAGAAACCGAAAATGGGAAGCCAGAAAAAAGTAGAGACAGAAGCAGCTTGAAGCTCCAGCCCTGCGTCTGCACACACACACTGAGCGCAGAACCGTGTCTACATACCTCCTGGAGGATGGGGCATGTAAAAAAAAGCAGCCCGAATGATGGAAACATACAAACAAGGGGGGAAAAAAAAAGCAAAATTAAAAACCAAAAAAAGGAGATCACCGTCCGTCTCCCCCCTCCCCATGCGCAAACAGCTCAAATGAATATAATAAAATAACGAGGTGCAGCCCTGTCCCACTGTGGGTGCCGGGAGGGAGAAGCATGGTGCCCCCAACCCATTGGTAAGTCCAGGTCATATTTTAGTCTTGCAATACCCTTTAACAGTTGCATCACTAATGTGGTATCGGTGTGGGCCGTGTAAATATATGACATCACTCCTAATGGTTGTGGTCGCTTGAGGGCGCATCGGGGAACACGCGTCGAAATTTAGGATTAATCGGATTTGTTTTTTTTACAACAATAACTGTCGTGGTTTACGGGCTACTGGAATTCATTGAACTCACATACTGTATGGGTAAACTAAGATGGCGCATGCTTGGTGCATCGCTAATCAGCCTTCAGGGTATGTTTCAGGCATGGAGCAAAAAATGAAATGGGGGAACTGAAAGATAGGGTAGTCGCGGCTACTAAAGAGGAAGAGGCAGTGGGATGAGGGTCCAAAAGACTTATACATGCGCCTGTCCTGACAATCTACCCCAGTTTGTCTTGTATTACATCCCGCTGGGGTTCCTTCTCTTCTCCCCAAATGATACTTAATCTTCCCACCACAAAGCAGTAAGTTACTCACCCAACTTCAAGAGCCAGCCCTCTCGGTCCGGGTTGAAGAAGGTGTGGGTTAAGTCATTGCCATCGTCTTCGGGGATCTTAAAGGGCTCGTTCTTGATGCTGTCAAACAGATTCTGCAAAGAGAACAAAACAGATTTAGCCCCCAAAATTTCCTCTACGTTACCCAGTGACCGCATAATGTTCTTGGCTTATGGTGAAAAGTCCAATCAGTGCTTGGATTTAGCTTATAATACAGGCTGCTGATTTGATACATCCCCTTCGACGCACTGACCCTCAGCAGGTCCTCGGGAAGGTCACCACCATCGTTGATCCCACGGTTCATAGCTATAAATCGCTCAACGCCTGGTTTGTCTTTGACGTTTGGATTGTGCAGGCTTGTGTTCAGCATGATGATGGCGAAGGACAGGACATAGCATGTATCTGCGGAGAGAGCGGTCAATGGTCACTGGGAGGTACAAAAACCAGAACATTTTTGGGAGGAGGAAGGGAGAAATAGAAAAAAAAACATATAGGAAAAGTGTCAAGGTGATGGGTGGATGGATCTCTTGAAGGACAACCCAAGGACCTTGTTGGGAAATGAAAACCATACCTGTAGATTGAAAGACCCCGGGGTTGCACTGGCAGTAGCGCTGAGCGAATGCCTCCATCATACGATCGATCTTCTGAGCCTCCCCCGGCAAGCGGAAACTCCACAAGAACTGACTACGGGAAGAAAGAATGGAAAAAAAAAGGTTAAGGATCTAAAAATAAAAAAAAACTAAAGCAGGATGAAGCTTTACTGTTTGGGGAATTAATTGTCCGGTAAACTGCAAACTGCTGCCAACTCACCGAAGAGCCTGTACCAAGTTAAGGTCCATAAATTCGTGAAGCTCCACAAATGCATGAAGGACTTGAATATTAAAGTCGTCTCTGCAGTCAATGTGAAGAAAAAATAAACCATTAGGCCCCACGCAACATCCCCTAAATACTCAACTCTACCGATGCCACCTCCTATTCCAAGCCAAAAACCCTCTTGATGACCTTAAGGAATCGTCGACACGTCGGCTCTCACCTCTCGCCCAAGTAGTCTCCGATGGCCGTCTTATTAAGTCCTTCTCCCTTGTAGAGAAACTGCGCGATGTCCTCGCACGTATGCTTCAGCAGCTCGTTCTCGATCAGAAACTGGATGCCCTGTGCACACAACCCAGCGACACGATTACAGAAGAACATACCTCCTCCCAACAGAGGACAGCGCCGATCCAGCCTGGTCTTGGTGCCGTACCTTTTTAGGGTCCATGTTGAATTTCTTCCTTCCCATGGCTACCTGTTTATTCTTTTGCATGTTCTTCCTGCAGGACGCAAGCCACGGAATCAGTAACAAAGTATAAAGAACCCCCCAAACCTTCCATCGCCTTCCAAAACATGGAAGACGCTTCAGATCTACAATGGATCGCTACCATTCCGTGCGATACGTCAAACTTAAACATAACATTCGGCTTCCTCCATAAATAGCATTCATTTGCATGCCACGGAGACATGCCGCGCAGGAACGTCTTACTATATACAAATCCAGTTGGAATTGTTGACAGAACATCATCCTTTTTTAACCCTTAAATATACCCGACAACAGCCTGGGAACCCTTAAAAACATGACGTAAAGGGAGGCTTTAATAAACGATTACGTAAAATCTGAATACTGAAATATATATTTTTAGTTCTGTTCAGGGCACTTTTTTTTAATTCATCACTGAATCTCAAGACAAATATTTAAAAGGAATTTATTTCTGTCCCGTCCTTTTCCGACTTCATCCGTATGGTATAATTATTCCGCCCTGTTGAGTTGATACTCCTCTTTGGTGAAAGCGGATTGGCTCTGGCGGTCTTAGGAGGCGTGAAAAGGAAAAGAAAGCCAAACCCACGACAGGGCTGTAATTAGTTATGCAAGTTTTGCCCCATGGGCCACTGAACTCTACTCTGCTGGGGCAAAATGGTATTAATCCAAATATCTTGGAAGCAATCATGTTGATTAAATGATTTTATCTGCCAGTAAAAGCTCTTTACGAGACAATAATAAATTGCATTTAACAGACTCTTTTTGGAGGGGGCATCAACTCCCATTAATCCAGGTTACAGATGCGGGAAGAACTGTATGGGAAACGTCAATGAGTAACGAGGATAAAGAGGGTGGGTGGGAAAAATCAATGCACCACGCTGTGGGGACATGTGGAGGTTATTGTCCTAGAGGTCAAATGTGGGAATAGATAAGGACGTAGTCTGACACAAAGAGGGGAACGCAGGGTCCATTGCGAGGTCAAGGCACGGCGTAGAAGTCAATCAGCGGTCTAAATCGGAAATCGAGATTTTTTTAGAAATCAAACACAATCCCCTTACCTCTCCTCGGTGGATCCCAAATTTTCAATTTCATTCGTAACTTCGGCTATCTCATCCTTCAGCCGCTGAAACAGAACAAGTAAGAGAGCGGTCACCGTGGGAAGGTGGACAAAGGAGACCAAAAGGTGGTGGTCAGGAGAGCCAACTCAACAGTTAGGAGGAAACTAGGAGCGTGAATCACAAAAGAGCAGGTCGTATTTGTTGGATTACCAGGGACAATTGGACAACAACTTACTTAACCCTTCCCGGCCCTCCGTAGGTGAAAGGTTCCCGTCAGTTACCAGGTTTCACCATGGATTTGGCTTTCTGTTTAGTGACCTGAGAATGTTTTGTTTGGTGGCTGGGTGCCTCCCCCTATTTTTACTGTGTCTGTAGCTGCCCCCTCCTCGCTATCACCCTGCCACCACCTCTTGTCTTCCAACGACTCCAATTTTCTGCCCCAGAAAATTCCCGTGGAGCCGCCAGCCCGTGCCTAAGGGGGTGAAACGCAGACTTGACATGAGCAGACACCTGACCCCAGAAACCCGACAGGGGAGGGAGGGACTGTTATGAGAACGTCCGTGCTTTGCACATACACGGGCACAAGACAAAGCTGCCATTACCGAGAGGATGGCCGCAAAGCCAATGTAAAAACAAACAGCGTGAGAACCTCTGACCCCAGCCAGTCACTCATAAGCAAGGGTCTTTAATCACATGGAATGTGACAGCTTCTCTCCAGGTCAATCACGTTCGAGAAGCCCCTTTTGTGCAGATATCAGTATTTCCCAGTTACAAAATGTTCCTCCAAAATACCAGGAGACACCTCACATATAGCTTGGGTGCCAGCGGTGGCCTTCTTCTTTCCTTAGACCATTTTGGAGACTTGGAGAAGACACCTTGCGTGGGGCTGAAACGTTGGCTTTTTCTCCTGCTTTCTCATTTGCTTTCACCTGTTTCTCAATGAAACCTAAACATTCTATCATCCTGATACAGGCAGAAGGAACTGGGAAGCGGGTGTCATCTGGGTACGGAGAATCAGGGTAGCAGTTTAAGCTTTGGGGCGTACGCTTTCAGGAGGTGATAACCAGGAACGGAAAAAGAGTAAGAGTATAACGCAGCTTGAAGCCGGGGTGAGGCCATTGCTGAGAAGACCATGTTACCTGTATGTCCGCCAACAGCTCTTGCTTCCGACGCTGAATGTTCTCCAGTTCCTGCCGCTCATCCGGGGTCAGGTCACTGGGTACTGTAAAGAAAGGAGTTTGCACATTATATACACGTCGATTTTATATTATCGATGAATGTACGGTCAAATAACATAAAATTGTATCTACACCCTGAGCGGTCATCAGCTTCCACCTCAACTCATCCACTTCCTACTTTGACCCAATCAAACCACTACATGCTGCCATATTGTGACAAGCCAAAGCAACGTGGCAAATATATTTACCGAAACCATGGTAACATACACAGACGCCATCCAATCGATAGAGCCGTATATATATATATATATATATATGTATATATATATGTTAACCTTAAGAAGAGGTGCAGAAGACCCCAACCGATATCCATACCTTCAAGTCAAACCACAAAACGTCCTACGCAATGAGTCAGAAACCGATTAGAATTCCTTTCCTAGCAGAACTAATAATTACCGTGGCTTTAACCCTCTCTCGGCGCTGCGGCAACGCATTTCGTGGTAAAGCCCGGCTCAATCACCGGTGCTCGAAGCGTTAAAGCTGCTGTTCCAGTAACTGGAACATTGAACCTCCAAACCCTTTCCAGAAATTGCTCTTTCATCGTAGAGTTGTCATCCGTTTTTCCAAGAAACATTGTATCACGCGACACAAAAGCAGACGACACTTTCTATCAATCAAAGGATCTCAGAATCGGCTGCACTGTTTTATGAGACGAAACAATAATAAGATCTCCAAAAGAGTATTTGCTTAATAAGATGTTATTAGTAAACTAACCAACTAAGAACCAAAATATTGTGTAATTTAATTTTAATAACAACAGACGTAAGCAAAGTAATACCAAACACTGTATATAAATATAGAACAAAATATATGATGTCAGGAAGCTGAGAAAAAATTGCATTAATCTACCCAAAACAAAATGGAAAATAATAATAATACATAATAATTAATAATAATGTATTTAAAAAAATCAATCTGTATCTAATTTGTATGTTCACATTAACATACATGTTAAAGCCTGTGACCTCACTCTGAAAAGATTTATTCGAGGTGAGAGACGGCGCACAGCTTAGCGGTTCTGTCAAGTTTTGAATATTTTTATTATTAATCAATTACAAAATAATATTTCAGCTAAGGCTTATTGCCATCGCAGCACAGTGGGAGTTGTAGTCCGACGAGTTCTATCGGCTGCGCCGCCCTGATGAATAAATTAGGCTAGAAGACCTTTTTAATATAAAGCTGATCGTGGCTAATAAGCAGTAGAGGTGGCAAAGAATCTGGAGATCATGGCTTACGAGATGAGAGGGAAAAACCGACAGAGAAGAGAAACCGAACGAAAGAAAAGAGAAGATGACGAGCTCAGAGAAAACACCTAACGGGTGAAAAATAGACGTACATATAGACATTATATATATATATATATACATATATACACACATACACACACACTGCCTCATATGTATAATATATATAAATATAATGGTGTATATAGATACACATATGCACACACTATATATCATACATATACACGCACACACTGTCTCATATGTATTATATATATATATATATATTATACAAATGAGACAGTGCGTGCATATATATACATGTGCGTGTATATGTATGATATAATATAGTGTATGTGTGTATATATATTTATATATATATTTATATATATACACATACACACACATACTATATCATATGTATATATATTACATAGACTGTATCATATGTATACAGTATATATAGGCTAGGACCCAGAAACGTGTCTGTCGGTGACTCCCACTGCCACAAACGCAGTTGCCGTTGAGCATGTCCCCACAAGCCACGTGTCACTGGAGTTCCAGTAACACAACCACAAGACGTGAGACATGCAGCCGGCAGGGAGACAGCCGTGAGAGCGCCGACACACATACGCTGCTCACCCCAGGAGCCCCCTAAAAACACCCTCACCGCACTTAACCATTTCCATCCAAAACAACAATCAGTGGATTCTCTATTTTATGTCACAAACTGTACAGTCAAATAATAAAAAAATCATATACATGCACAAATACACACAATTTATTGTATTAGCATCACGTTTCCAGAAAAATCTGATTATTTCATAATGTATTTTTTTCAAGACTTTATTCAGTAAAGTCCCCTGCCAGATAAAAAAAAATACAACTAACATTACTAAACTGAGTGACATCATAGTGACCTCATTTCCCCTTTAGCGGAGGATGTTGGGACAGAGCGAGTGGATCCCTGCGTGATGCTTTATTTTTTTTAACAGGGGTTGCCAAATGATGATGATGATGATGATGATAAGGGGTAAATTTGATTATCTGCCCCGAGAATGGATGTAAATAAAATGCTAAATAAACACAATGAAATGAATAAAAATGAATGAAAAGGAGCTTGTACATTCACAGAGTTCAGAAAGGGTTAAGGAAGGGCATGTGCAGCGCTGCGGAATATGATGGCGCTATATAAATCAATGAAGAATAATAATTGATAGTGGGAGTGAAGCAGGAAGGGTGAGAGCGTTCATTCTGTACAGCAGGAGCTGAGTGAGTGGGAGGCAGTCTGTTTACGGCAGATTGCTGGGGCATCTCTGGGGTATGGGGGCATCGCTGGGGCATTGCTGGGGTATTGGGGCAGCATCCTGTATGGATGGGGTCTATAGGCGGTGGAAGTGGTCCAGCGCGTGATGAGTGCAACCTGTTACCCCTGGTTACATCCCCATCACCTATAATTACCCCCTCCTGTGGCACCTGCAGGGATACCCCCTATGCCCCCCCCACACACACCTTACCCAGACTTGCACTGAGCTGCCCCTGTCCCTGGGAGGGGGTATCACGGGTCAGGCTGCGGTCCAGACACCTAATCTGCCCCTTCTCCCCATCCTGGGAGGGCACTGCCCAGCCATGCACAAGTCCTCACCGAAAGCCATGGCAAAGGAGGGCAACAAGGGAGGCAGCAGGGGGCATCCAGCCCTCCCCCCCCCCTACAGGTGGGTACCGGTGGGCAGGCGGCTGGGGTAAATCGTAGCGAGATGCAGCGATCAGGGAGACCGGCTCCGTGGATGCAGATCTGGACCAGCTCCTCCCCACGAACACGAGTGGGGGGAAGGGACAGGCCTGCGCACACTGTGCACCCCTTAACCCTTCCCCTGCTGCAGGCTCCACATGGAGGGGTTTACTCTGACAGTGTGCCCAATCCTGTTTCACCTCGGTGATTGACACATGTCAATCATCTGATATATATATATATTATATATTACACATATACATTTACAGGGGAAGATGACAAAAATTGGGGTTCTGCTGAAATGACCATTATATATATTCTATAGATATATATATATATATACTGTATACGTATACTGTATATTATATACACACAGACGCATATAGATATCACACATATATAATATATATGAAATCACAGAAGCCGGGTAGATTGCATTTGTTTCTGGAGCACAATATGCATTTCTAGTTATTTTAGAGCAGAGGTTGAGAGCATAGCTGCCAACAGTCCCGACAGGCCAGGCTTTCCCATCAGCTGCCTTGATTATCAGGCCTGCCAGCACATCTGTTTGGGCAGAACACCCAGTGACATCACAGCGCATGATGTGGGTGCGCCCCGCGTGTTACATCATATTCCACCCAACAACCTATTCATCTCTGCGTGTGTAACATGACGTGCGGGATATTAGCCAAGCGAGGATTCAAGAGCTTACACTCCCTTATCATATATTCTATACATTATATGTATTCTATATATTCTATACATTATATGTATTCTATATATTCTATATATTCTATATATCGTACATCGGTTTTTCTTGCGCGTGCACTCGCTTGCCCAGCTGCCTGCTTTGAATATAATGGCAAGGCGTCCCCGGCAGTCACTTATCCTGGACTAAACCATCAGGTCCAGGGGGGGGGGGCAAACTAGGGGTAGATCACCCTCTGGTTAAAATGGTGGCGGGGAGAGGAGAAGCGGGCCAGCAGTTCCCAGGTATATATAAAAAAAACAAAACCCAATTCAGGACACCGGAAATACAATTAAGATTTGCTTTAGTTACATCGTGGGACGGATCTTTGAAATTCTTTAAAAAAAAAAAATTAAAAAGTTGTTTTTAGTTAAGAAAACCTAAAAATAGAATTGTAGAAGTAAAGAACAGAATACTTTGATACAAGTCCAGAGGCGTATCTCGGGTCTGGCACCTATGGCTCGTGCCATAGGCGCCATTTGAAGGGGGGGGGCGCCAGTGAGCGGCTTTTAAACGCCGTCTTTTTTTTTTTTTTTTGCGGCGGAGGGAGAGAGGGGCGCCTAGCAACCGCTCGGCACCCCTCGTTCGCCCCCGCATCCAAAAAAAAAGACGGTATTTAAAAGCCGCTCTCTGGTGCCCGCTGCTTCACTGCTGAGAGCCGAAATATGACGTCATATTACGGCGCTCAGCAGTGAAGCAGCGGGCACCGCAGCAATGGAGGAAGACAGAAGCTTCGTGCTCCCGTCGCTGGAACTCAAGGTGAGAGAACTACAAAGGGGGAGAGGGGGTATATATAGAAGTAAAGAGTGTGAGTTAATGTGTGGATGCATTGAGTGAATGAGGCAGAGCATGAGTTAATGTGTGGATGAGTTGTCTGAATTAAAGTGTGAATGTAAAAGTGTTTGTGTATCATAGATGTATAATTGTGAAAGGGCAAAGATGGCACAGGCAGGGTGTATATGGGACAAAGATGGCACAGGCCAGGCTGTTTGGGGACAAAGTTGACTTGTGCTGGGCTATCTGGGGACAAAGATGGCAAATCTTATGTGTGTTATCTGGGGTGCTGGTCAGGTTCTATGTGGGCAGTGTGGACGCCAGGGCCGGCTTTGGGGTCTGCAACCTGTGATCTATGCCTGTAATTTAGGGGGTTTTAAATATACCTTTAATGCTGAGTTTTTATATGAATTCCAATTGATCTTTACCTGCAAAGCTGGGTTTTTGTGTTGTTCTGTAGATCCATATGTGCTATGCTATGTTTCCATACATTATTTATGTGTACCTGCAAATACAGGGTTAATATGTCTATTCAGTTGATTAATACCCGCAATGCTGTTTCCATGTATTTATTTGATCTATACCTGCGATGCTCCGTTTCATATATTATTATTGTATACCTGCAAATACAGGATTTGTATGTCTGATTCTGTTTATTTGATCTATACCTTCAGTGCTGAGATCACAAGTGAATTTCAATTGATTTGTGTTTGTGTGTTGATCTATACCTGCTATCGGCAGCAGGTACTAATATTTATATATAGATAGGCAGCAGGGGCTAGTAAATGGGTTTTAGATATTTGGACAGGGGCGCAATAGTAGATAGGCCTCTGGTTACAACAAAAACGTTGTCACAACGAAGTGAGTATAACAAGATTAAGTGATGGGAGGCCCTCGGCTTCGCACGTCGCTTTACTCACAGAAAAAACACATTTACTGGAAATAATGTTTTTTA
Source organism: Spea multiplicata (assembly GCA_009364415.1). Classification (NCBI taxonomy): domain Eukaryota; kingdom Metazoa; phylum Chordata; class Amphibia; order Anura; family Pelobatidae; genus Spea; species Spea multiplicata. The sequence goes on along the minus strand of VKOC01002221.1, from coordinate 5,531 downwards.
ATCTTCACCAAATATTCTAAAAATGCCATCAAATCAGTCTCTTTAAAAGCAGGCATGGGGTACGCTGATCACGCACCCTGGATTCATTGTAACTGTAAGGACGTTTTACTTTACTGAGAGGGTGGTAGATAAGTGGAGCAGCCTCTCAGCAGAAGTGGTAGAGGCTAATAGAGTACGGGGCAGGCATATGGCTCCTGATTCGAGACAAACGACTGATTAAGGTTTGAGTTTTTTTATAAACAAGGATGAGTTGTTGTTATTTATTATTTTCCGTAGCGCCATCATATTCCATAGCGCTGTACAACGGGTAGACAGGGCGTGATGTATATAACATAACGATCTGTGGTTGTATTATATAGAAGCGGAGAGCAGAGGCAAGGTGTGGGGTATGTGAGGCACGACAGTTATTTACAGCCCCCCTGACACATTCTAGGAATTTTAGGAAACACATGTTACAGGGCAGCGGCCGCACCTTCACGCTGTAGGAATATCGCTCAGTACCCACGAGGCTCGGTAACAATCACTAATCCAGTGATAATCCGGGGATTTGCCGAACGGGCACCTGTCATCGGGATACGGCATTGTGCGGTTTGAAGAAGTAGCCATTCTGGCATTTTTGGGGCTATAAATTGACCTTTCAGTATCTTTTTAATCTTAATTCTACTTTGGTGCTGTTTGTTCACAAAACTGGGGGTTTGTAGGAGAATTGTACATTTCGGCTGGCTGATTGAACTATACATCATGCAGGGCCAGCTCAGCCTTTCTTGCAAGAGACACTCGTTGCGGTCGGCACATCGATCGCGCCATCAGATTCCGCAGCGCCGTACCACGGCTAGACAGGACTTAACAATGTATATAACATAAGCAGATGATACGCAGAAACAATAGGCGAGAAGAGCTTACAATCTAGAGACCATCAAATTACACCCGGAATGTTCCAAAACTGACACAGTGCAAAACCTCGGAGCGCAGAGAGAGCGGGTATTATTATATTCATGGTTCAGGGGGTCACCGCAGCGCCCCTTTACTGCTATTTCGCAAGAAGCGGAGGTGGTTGGTTGCGTCCCGTGTCACAATCACGTGGTGATGACATCACGCGGACTTTAGTCATGGAGAAATTCTCTACTCTTCTCTACCTCTTTATGAAACCACGTCCTATCCTTTGCCGTTCGGTAAAAGCCCCCGCGTCCGCTCCTCCCCCGGGCCGGGAACTGCCCACTATATTATATATATGCCCGCTGCTATATTTGGATAACCGTTCCACGTTGTGGTCGGTCAACCAATGTCCAAAAGTCAGATGCATTGGCCAATGGCTTCGCCTCTGGCAACATGTATGACCTCATCAGTAGGGTGACCTCACTTCCTTTTTCTTGTCCCTAAGCCTGAGGGCCAAAATGTAGGGCCACAGTGGATACCAGGTCCCATGGGGGGGATACGCAGCCCCTTTCCTTCCCTGGCCGAAATCATCTTCTAGGATCCCCTTCAAAGAGGGACCCCACTGAAGTCTCCGAGGGAAGATGGCGGCCAAGGGGCACCCCCCTTCCCCCCCAACAAAATCAAGTCTTCAAAGACCCGGGCCTGCTGTGGCGTTTTGCATTGTTATTTTTTTGTACCGGGAACACCTAATTATCATGTGACACAGTAGCCAGCCCAAATGATTGCCCCTGAACCCCCCCCCACCGCGATCGACTGTCTATTATTTACTTTAATCCCTCTTTTAACCCTTTCCCTCCCAATACACAATAAGTCTGGCTTCACAGGTGGGCTCCAACAAAAGATTAACAGAACGGCTTTAGAACGTATTAAAAAGGCGCTACCGGCCATAACGTTTATTGCGGGAACCCCCAATTTACATCGCTTACGGAAAAATCCGATGTAACAAAGGGGGAGGATATACTAAATTACCAACTCTTATAGAAACGCATGATTTAATGGCAGATCGGCCCCATTCGGCCCCCGCCTAGTCGCCCGCTCCTCTTGCTGTAAAGACTCAGACCTTAATCAGTCTCATCTATGACTCAGGAGACATATGTCTATCCCATGCATGTCTACGTTCCCGTGCAGTATTAACCTCTACCACTTCTGCTGGGAAGCTGTTCCACTCATGTACCACCCTCTCGGAAGGAAAAACTTCCTTACATGAGCTCTGCAACCGCCCCCCCCCCCCCCGTTTATAATTCTAGAAAAAAGCTTTTATCAATGTGGCATTCCCCTGAATTTGAGAAAAAATATGAAATGCACGTAATCCCAGAAACACAGTTTTTTTGTTTTTTTAAGAACTCCTCGCCCTGCTGATTATAATTAAATATCATGATTTAGGGTGTAACAGACCTGCCCCCCCCTAAAAACCGGTTCCACCATTCCAGTTCCGGGGCTTAACTATAATTCTCCCAAACTTCCATCCCCGCCGAGGCGCAAGCACCTGGATTTATAATCCATCATTACACATTAATAGAGCGCCGCCATATACTGTAGCGCAGCACAACACCGCTACAAAGTAATGCGCAGGGCGACGAGAGTCCTGCCCCGCAGAGCTTGCCATCTAAATCCACGTACAGAATAACATTAAAAGTACAAGAAATACAATGTATCACAAGCTCATTTTGGTGTAAAATTGTATGAAAAGTGTCAATTTGTGAGATGTGATAAATATATATATAGAAAATATAAATGTATGGAATCCGTAACAGTTATTGGGTGTTTTTACCCCAAACTCACCATCTGTTATTAGCACCATCTTCTCTGCTCGGAATGCGGACTCGGCACAGGTTGTGGGAATTTGCCCCCCTTCGGAGCTCTTTGATAAATCGGGGTCCGGGGGCAGGAGGGGTATCGGGGCTTCTCGGGACTGTCAGCGATCTCCGGCTGCCGAAGCTGACAGCTGCACACACACACACAGGGCAAAGGGAGGGGGCGGGGCTGTGAGAAACACGTCATCCTGCCCCCTGGGGGGGTAGAAAACTGTCACACCCTGTTCCTGTCATAGCCAGTGTCTGACCTACAACGTTAACCCCTGCGGCTCCTGCTGAGAGTACACGGTGCTCCGGCCCGGGCTTTGTTATTGTTTTATTCGGAGATGTTTGTAAATAGTAACTTCTACCCCCGGCCAGGGCTCCTAATGCAACAGGTAATGTAGTATGGGCCGGGCTGAAAGGGTTAATGCACCCCAGGGACGGGCAGACACAGAGGCATTAGAAAGAAAGGGGTTAATGCACGGATATTCTGCCCTGGGAGAACGACACAGGAATGCAAGGACGTAGACACGAACAGGTATACACAACGAGTACACACACGGGTATACACAACGAGTACACACACAGGTATACACAACGAGTGCACACACAGTTATACACAATGAGTACACAAACCAGGTATACACAACGAGCACACACACAGGTATACACAGCTAACACACACAGGTATACACTACACACACAGGTATACACAGCTAGTACACAAACAGGTATACACAGCTAGCACACACACGTATACACAGTTAGTACACACACAGGTATACACTACACAACTAGTTTACACAGCTAGTACACACACAGGTATACACAACGAGTACACTCACAGGTATTCACGAGTACACACACAAGTACACAGGAATGTGCAGTCACGTACAGACAGGTACACACAGGTTCACGGCACAAGATGCACGGTCAAGAGTATTTCAAATTTGGGCAAAGAAGAGCAAAAAGTCTTTAGCTAAAGCTGATACCTTTTATTGAGCCAACATGTAAAAAAACGTGTGAAGTTACATAAGCTTTTGAGAGCTCAGAGGTCTCTTCTTCAGATAGGGAGATAAATTGTGGAAAGAAGACTTTTTTATTGTATTTTCTCTGTTAGATCATATCGTGTGGCTCGTTGTGAAGAAGATCCCTTACGGACAGCCACCAGGTCTAACACCCTTAATACATGGGTCTGCGTGGCACCGGGTGCCTGCGGAACGTTCCAAGCCGGTTGGGAGTGATGAGATTATCGCAGCTCGCAGGCCGTGCCATTATTATCTGTCAGGCAGCAGCTGCACCCACGCTGCGGTTACACAGACACGCAGCCCTTTCCTTCCTGTGCTCAGATATAGGGAACCGGCGGGGTTATTACCGGCAGATTAACACACAGCGATGTGCCAAGTTCTAGATAAGAGAAATGTCACCATCCGGTACCAGAGCTCACAGCACGACGGAACATAAAGCCCTTACAAAGTACGACGTGAGAACACAACCACCATCCACCAGCTGGACGTTTACCGGACTACGGATCTATACGTGATTGGGGGAGGTGTGGCCTTCTACATATAGTGTCAGATGTGCCTTCCCACGCTATATGTAATTATGTATAGATCAGTGTTACACAACCGGTGGCCCTCAAGATGTTTATATAGCCCACGTCCAGCATGCAGGAAGTGACATCACATGCATTTCCTGCATGTTGGATTAGTCTCCATGGAGGCTAAGATGACACAGGCAAACGATTTGGGGTCTTAGATGGCACAGGCAGACCTTTTGGGAGCTAAGATTGCACAGGCACAACATTTGGGGGCTTAGATGGTGCAGGCAACCCATTTGGGTGCTTAGATGGCACAGGCAGACCTTTTGGGAGCTTAAATGGTACAGGCAAACCATCTGGGGGCTTAGATGATTAGATGGCAAAGGCAAACCATCTGGGGGCTAAGATGGTCACATTCTGTATCTCTATTCACCATTCTAGGCATCTCTAGAATAACTTGCAAGCCTCTCCACCAGAGTTTGATGGGACCTTTTATTCACCCAAACTTTTTTTTTAGAACAGACAGATGTCACTTCTAGAAGGTTTTTAAAGGCCTGTTTGACGTCTCTCATGGGCAGCAGGTCCCCTTTCATAGATTTAAGTTATAGTAGCTTCATGGCTGCCCCGTGTAGGAGGAAACGAGAGTTACGGAACGAGCTGGGAAGGTCTACGGAAAAGAGCCTCAGGGCTCCTGGTATTTAAATCGCTCACAGAGCAAACAAGTCACCATGTTTTGATAATGGTGTCTGGGTGGTTACTCAGTCTGACAGGGAGTAGGGGAGCCGAGTGAGGGACAGGCAGAAAGGAGGACAAAAGAGACAGTTAAAGATTAATTAGAAAAACAAAAACATGATTTACATTGTCTCCGTAAAGTTTCAGAGATTATATCTTGAAGTAAACCATGATCGGCTTGGCATGTCTGGAATGCAGAGATATAGTTAAGCAAAAGTGAGACCGCATATGCACATACCGCTCATGAGCAAGCCTGGGAAATTCACCGTGTCCTTAGTTAATGTGCAAAATGTTCTGGGGAAGAGTTACATTGTCATGTCGTACAGTTGTTACGTTGTACTTGGGCATGTGCAGCGTCCCTTCCATGGCTTAATGATGAATGGAAGGCTGTGAGGTTGGATAGAAGGCTGTGAGGTTAGATAGAAGGCTGTGAGGTTGGATAGAAGGCTGTGAGGTTGGATGGAAAGCTGTGAGGCTGTGGGGCTGGATGGAAGGCGGTGAGGTTGGGTGGAAGGCTGTGGGGCTGG
>VKOC01002220.1:0-31905 GCA_009364415.1 Spea multiplicata | reverse complement strand
AAAAACAGGACTTGAACCTGTGCTTGAGAGATCAAAACCCTCTGTACTTCCATTATACTATTTCCTAGTAAAGTCAGCTAAATAAGCTCTTGGTCCCATACCCCAAACATGTAGGTTAAACCCCTTCCTTTACTAATGAGCCCTACAGCACTTTCATTCTTTATTTCAGCACTAGCCACAGGCACCACTATTACATTATCCAGCCACCACTGAATTTTAGCCTGAATAGGCCTTGAAATAAATACTCTAGCAATCATCCCATTAATAGCCAAACACCATCACCCCCGAGCAATTGAAGCAACAATTAAATACTTCCTTACACAAGCCTGTGCCTCCACACTACTCCTATTTGCCAGTATCAATAACGCTTGACTAACGGGAGAGTGAGCTATTACCTCTTTAACCGATCAATTCTCAGTACTGCTATTCACTGTTGCTATTGCAATAAAAATTGGACTAGCCCCATTCCACTTCTGATTACCAGAGGTTCTTCAAGGTCTTGATCTAATAACAGGCCTAATCCTATCAACATGACAAAAACTTGCCCCAGTCTCACTACTTATTATAACCTCACACAATATAAACCTTCAAGTACTACTTACATTAGCAATCACATCCGCCCGTGTAGGCGGGTGAGGAGGCTTAAACCAAACACACTTACGCAAAATTCTAGCATACTCATCGGTGGCCCACCTAGGCTGAATAATTAGCATTCTAATTATCAACCCACAACTTACCCTCCTTGCCCTGGTTCTCTACATTGTTATAACATCATCCCTATTCCTAACATTCAAGTTCTTATCATCAACCAAAATCTCTACCCTTTCCACCTCCTGATCCAAATCCACTTCACTAACTGGCCTTAGTGTCCTTACACTCTTATCCCTGGGCGGCCTCCCACCCCTTTCAGGTTTCATACCAAAATGATTAATCATTCAAGAGCTTTCAAAGCAAAGGGGGGCACTTATCGCCACAATAATAGCCTTATCCGCCCTACTAAGCCTATTCTTTTACCTCCGACTAACTTATGCAATAACCCTAACTATACACCCATCAACATCTAATGCCCCTGTTACATGACGCTCCCCCTCAACTCAACCCGCAATCATATTAACAATTATATTAACTCTATCAATTACCCTTATCCCTGTGACACCCACCATAATAACTATACTCCAATAGAAATTTAGGTTAACTAAACCGGAAGCCTTCAAAGCTTCTAATAGGGGTTGAAACCCCCTAATCTCTGCTAAGACTTGCAGGACTTTATCCAACATCACCTGAATGCAACTCAGATACTTTTATTAAGCTAAAGCCTTCTAGAAAGGCAGGCCTTGATCCTACAAAACCTTAGTTAACAGCTAAGAACTCTATCCAGCGAGCTTCCTTCTACTTCACCCGCTACTTAAAAAAGCGGGAGAAGCCCCGGCGAACGTTAATTCGCTTCTCTGGGTTTGCAATCCAGCATGATTACACTACAGGGCTTGGTAGGAAGGGGACTTAAACCCCTGTGATCAGGGCTACAACCTGCCGCCTAACTCTCGGCCATCTTACCTGTGGCAATCACTCGTTGATTATACTCAACCAACCATAAAGACATCGGCACCTTGTACCTCATCTTCGGAGCCTGAGCCGGAATAGTCGGCACCGCGTTAAGCTTGCTAATTCGAGCAGAACTGAGTCAGCCCGGAACATTACTCGGAGATGACCAAATCTATAACGTAATTGTTACTGCGCACGCCTTCGTAATGATCTTCTTTATAGTGATACCAATTATAATCGGAGGCTTTGGGAACTGATTAATCCCCTTGATAATTGGAGCCCCCGATATGGCCTTCCCTCGTATAAATAATATAAGCTTCTGGCTTCTGCCTCCCTCTTTCCTGCTACTATTAGCCTCTTCTGCTGTAGAATCTGGCGCCGGAACAGGGTGGACTGTTTATCCTCCTTTAGCTGGTAACCTTGCTCATGCAGGCGCCTCAGTAGACCTGACCATCTTCTCATTACATTTGGCGGGCATTTCCTCTATCTTAGGGGCGATCAACTTTATTACAACTATTTTAAATATAAAACCACCAGCCATAACTCAATACCAGACCCCCCTGTTTGTGTGATCTGTTCTGATTACCGCTGTACTCCTACTCTTATCCCTCCCAGTCCTAGCTGCTGGGATTACTATACTGTTAACCGATCGAAATCTTAATACCACCTTCTTCGACCCGGCCGGGGGTGGGGACCCGGTTCTCTATCAACACCTATTCTGATTCTTCGGCCACCCTGAAGTGTACATTCTGATCCTCCCCGGGTTTGGGATGATCTCACACATTGTGACATATTACTCAGGAAAAAAAGAACCATTCGGTTATATGGGTATAGTCTGAGCCATGATATCTATCGGACTTCTTGGGTTCATTGTCTGAGCCCACCACATATTTACAGTAGACCTGAACGTAGATACTCGAGCCTATTTCACCTCCGCCACAATAATTATTGCAATCCCAACAGGCGTGAAAGTGTTTAGCTGATTAGCCACAATGCATGGCGGAACCATTAAGTGGGATGCCGCAATGCTTTGAGCCCTTGGCTTTATCTTCTTATTTACAGTAGGGGGCCTTACGGGGATTGTGCTAGCCAACTCTTCTCTAGACATCGTACTCCACGACACCTACTATGTTGTAGCTCACTTCCATTATGTCCTATCAATAGGAGCTGTTTTCGCTATTATGGGCGGATTTGTTCACTGATTCCCACTATTCTCAGGCTACACTCTCCACGAGACATGAACAAAAATCCACTTTGGAGTTATGTTTGCTGGAGTAAATATGACTTTCTTCCCCCAACACTTCTTAGGCCTAGCCGGAATGCCACGTCGCTACTCAGACTACCCAGATGCCTACACCCTATGAAACACTGTTTCTTCTGTGGGGTCACTAATCTCCTTGGTCGCAGTAATTCTGATGATGTTCATTATTTGAGAAGCCTTTTCAGCTAAACGAGAAGTAATACTAACTGAGCTAACCTCAACCAACTTAGAGTGGCTTCACGGCTGCCCTCCTCCTTATCATACATTTGAGGAGCCAACATTTGTTCAAACTCAGACGCAGCACTAACGAGAAAGGAAGGAATCGAACCTCCTTAGGCTGATTTCAAGTCAACCACATCACCATTCTGTCACTTTCTTTACCTTTGAAGTGTTAGTAAATTATTACACCACCTTGTCGAGGTGGAATAATGGGTTAAAATCCCGTACATTTCTTTATGGCACACCCAACACAATTAGGCTTCCAAGATGCAGCTTCCCCTATCATAGAGGAGCTCCTACACTTCCACGACCACGCCTTAATGGCAGTTTTCCTAATTAGCACACTCGTATTATATATTATTACAACAATAATAACAACCAAACTAACTAACACTAATGCAATGGATGCCCAGGAAATTGAGATAGTCTGAACCATTATGCCTGCAATCATTCTAATTGTAATTGCTCTACCATCCCTTCGAATTCTTTACCTAATAGACGAGGTAAGTAACCCATTCCTTACAGTAAAAGCCATCGGCCATCAATGATATTGAAGCTATGAATATAGTGATTATGATAATATTGCCTTTGACTCATACATAACACCTACGCAAGACCTAACCCCTGGACAATTTCGCCTATTAGAAGTGGACAATCGAATAGTGGTTCCAATAGAGGCATCAGTTCGAGTACTAGTTTCAGCTGAAGACGTCCTACACTCTTGAGCTGTTCCATCATTAGGGGTGAAAACAGACGCCATTCCAGGACGACTCAACCAAACTTCATTTATTACCACCCGCCCAGGAGTGTTCTACGGACAATGCTCTGAAATCTGTGGGGCTAATCACAGTTTTATACCTATCGTGGTAGAAGCAGCCCCGGCTGCTGATTTCAACTCCTGATCCACACAAATTCAAGAAGCCTCACTAAGAAGCTAGACAGGTACAAGCGACAGCCTTTTAAGCTGTAGACGGGTGACTCCTAACCACCCTTAGTGAAATGCCACAGTTAAACCCAGGCCCTTGATTTGCCATCCTAGTTTTCTCTTGACTAATTCTTCTAATCATCATCCCCCAAAAAATCAGCAAGCACAACCTGCCAAATAACCCTTCTCCACAAACTTCTAAAAAACCCCACACAACATTCTGAAGCTGACCATGAACCTAAGCCTATTTGACCAATTTTCATCCCCCTTTCTTATAGGCATCCCTCTTATCGCCGTTGCCTTACTAATTCCAACCCTTCTATTTCCGTCACCAACTGCCCGCTGAGTAAATAACCGCCTATTAACTATCCAATCTTGACTGATTTCTTCAATCACCAAGCAAATTTTCCTACCAGTCAACCTTCCTGGACACAAATGAGCCCTAATCCTAATGTCATTAATGATGTACTTAATAACTATTAATTTATTAGGACTCCTCCCCTACACATTCACCCCTACCACCCAACTTTCAATAAACATAGGATTCGCAGTACCCCTATGACTGGCCACTGTTATCATCGGCCTCCGTAATCAACCCACAGCGGCACTAGGACACCTTCTTCCAGAAGGGACACCAACCCCCCTTATCCCCGCCTTAGTTATTATCGAAACAATTAGCTTATTCATCCGTCCTTTGGCCCTAGGGGTTCGACTCACAGCCAATCTAACTGCAGGCCACCTTCTAATCCAACTTATTGCTATAGCGGCCTACACCCTTTTATCCGTAGCACCTGTTGTCTCTGCGTTGGTGTTAGTTGTTCTCTTCTTATTAACCCTCTTAGAGATTGCAGTAGCTATAATCCAAGCTTACGTATTTGTCCTTCTTCTAAGCCTCTACCTACAAGAAAACGTCTAATGGCCCACCAAGCACATGCTTATCATATAGTAGACCCAAGCCCCTGACCTCTTACAGGAGCATTAGCAGCCCTCCTAATAACTTCAGGAATAGCCCTATGATTCCACTACCAAAAGACTACCGTCTTAATCCTCGGCCTCATTGTCATACTTCTCACAATATTCCAGTGATGACGAGACGTTGTCCGAGAAGCAACCTACCAAGGACACCACACTTCTCCTGTTCAGAAGGGGTTGCGATACGGTATGATCCTTTTTATTACCTCCGAAGTTTTCTTTTTCATCGGATTCTTCTGGGCATTCTACAACGCCAGTCTTGCCCCTACCCCCGAAATTGGCGAATGTTGACCACCAACAGGGATCTCCCCCCTTAACCCCTTCGAAGTACCATTATTAAACACGGCTGTTCTTCTAGCCTCAGGCGTCACAGTCACATGAGCCCACCACAGTATTATAGAGGGGGATCGCAAAGAAGCCTTACAGTCCCTCCTACTCACTATTATTTTAGGGGCTTATTTTACATTCTTACAAGCCATAGAGTACTACGAAGCCCCCTTTACAATCGCAGATGGAATCTACGGCTCCACATTCTTTGTTGCCACAGGCTTCCACGGATTACATGTTATCATTGGCTCTTTATTCTTATCCGTATGCCTCCTACGCCTCACCCTTCACCATTTCACAACAAAACATCACTTCGGATTTGAAGCGGCCGCATGATATTGACACTTCGTAGACGTAGTCTGACTATTCCTTTATATCTCAATCTATTGATGAGGTTCTTATTCCCTTAGTATTAAACAGTACAAGTGACTTCCAATCACATAGTCCTGGTTAAAGTCCAGGGGGGAATAATGCTCATATCAATTGTCCTGATTGCCTCCGTCCTAGCTCTAATCCTAGCCTTAGTAAGCTTCTGACTGCCTATAATTACCCCGGATATAGAAAAACTATCCCCATACGAGTGCGGCTTTGACCCCTTAGGCTCAGCCCGATTACCATTCTCAATACGATTCTTCCTTGTAGCCATTTTATTTCTATTGTTTGACCTGGAAATTGCTCTTCTTCTTCCAACCCCCTGAGCCATCCAACTACAATCACCGTCAACAACCATTCTATGAGCCTCACTAATCCTTGCCCTACTAACTTTAGGTTTAATTTACGAATGAATCCAGGGGGGCTTGGAGTGGGCGGAATGGGTATTTAGTCCAACTAAGACTGCTGATTTCGGCTCAGCAAATTATGGTTAAAGTCCATAAATACCCTATGACTCTTACTCACTTCAGCTTCTGCTCGGCATTCATTCTGGGTCTCACAGGACTGGCCTTTCATCGAACCCATTTTCTATCCGCCTTGCTTTGCCTAGAGGGGATAATACTGTCACTATACGTTGGCCTTAGCTTATGATCTAATATTAACCAAGTCCAAACTTTTGCTATAGTACCCATACTAGTTTTAACCCTCTCCGCCTGCGAGGCCGGAACAGGTCTGGCCCTGATAGTCGCCACTACACGTACCCATGGCTCAGACAAACTACATAACCTAAACCTTCTGCAATGCTAAAAATCCTAATTCCATCTCTAATACTACTCCCGACTGCCCTATTATCAAACAAAAAATGGCTGTGAACTTCAATTACTGCTCAAAGCTTTATTATCGCTACGATCAGCCTATTATTACTTCCAAAAACCTCGGAAACAAGCTTTATCTCTAACAACCTCATGTTCTCTGATGAGTTATCCACCCCCCTTATGGTACTCACCTGCTGACTTCTTCCACTAATACTCTTAGCCAGCCAAAACCACCTCAGCCAAGAACCAATCTCACGACAACGAACATATATCATAATGCTGATTGCCCTCCAAGTATCCTTAATCCTGGCTTTCTCAGCCACAGAGTTAATTATATTTTATATTATGTTTGAAACCACCCTGATCCCGACCCTTGTGATTATTACCCGATGGGGTAATCAAGCAGAACGTCTTAACGCAGGGACATACTTCCTATTTTACACCCTAGCGGGCTCTCTTCCATTATTAGTTGCCCTGATGTGCCTGCAAAACTCAATGGGGACCTTATCAATTCCACTTACCCAACTTACCCCGACAACTAGCTTTTCTGTTTGAACCACAAGTGGCCTCTGACTCGCCTGCCTCTTAGCCTTCCTTGTAAAAATACCCCTGTATGGTGTCCATCTCTGGTTACCAAAGGCCCACGTAGAAGCCCCTATTGCGGGCTCTATGGTCCTGGCAGCCGTTCTCCTGAAACTAGGGGGATACGGGGTTATTCGAATTTCTTCACTATTAGACCCCACACTTAAACCACTATCCTACCCATTTATCGTCCTGTCATTATGGGGTATTATTATGACAAGCTCTATTTGTCTTCGACAGACAGACTTAAAATCAATAATTGCTTACTCTTCTGTAAGCCATATAGGCTTGGTCATTGCGGCAGCCCTCATCCAAACCCCATGAAGCCTAACAGGCGCTGTGATTTTAATAATTGCCCACGGACTAGTATCATCCGCCCTATTCTGCCTTGCCAACACCAACTATGAGCGTACTCATAGCCGCACTCTTATACTAACCCGAGGACTTCAGATCTCCCTACCCTTAATAAGCACGTGATGACTTCTAATAAACCTAGCCAATATAGCTCTACCCCCAACCCCTAATCTTATGGGAGAAATTACAATCATGGTCTCTATGTTTAACTGATCAAATTGAACTATCATCTTAACGGGCCTAGGAACCCTCCTTACCGCTAGCTACTCACTATACATGTTCCTTATAACTCAACGCGGGCCCACCCCTAAGCACATTACATCAATCTCCCCCACACACACCCGTGAACACTCTCTAATTACTCTCCACCTTATCCCTATCATGCTACTAATCTTAAAACCCGAGCTCATCTGAGGCTTCTTCTTCTGTAAATATAGTTTAAATAAAACACTAGATTGTGATTCTAGGGATAGAAGTTAAACTCTTCTTATTCACCGAGATAGGCTGGGACACTGAGAACTGCTAATTACTCACCACCGTGGTTCAATTCCACGGCTAACTCGGCTTTTAAAGGAAAATAGTCTATCCGTTGGTCTTAGGAGCCAAAAACTCTTGGTGCAACTCCAAGTAAAAGCTGTGAACCTCCCCCTAATATTCAACACCTCATTTATCCTGTCCATCTCACTACTGCTATACCCTCTTATTGCCTCTACATACTTCACTAAAACACAACACCACTTTATCACTAAAACAGCTGTAAAGTGAGCCTTCATTATTAGCACTATTCCCCTATTAATCTTTCTTGACCAGGGCACCGAAACAATTGTAACCTCCTTTTCATGGATAAACATCCTTACCTTTGACATCAACATATCATTCAAATTCGACCTATACTCCATTATCTTTACCCCAATTGCCCTGTTCGTCACCTGATCAATCTTAGAGTTCGCTATCTGATATATATCCTCTGACCCTGAAATTGACCGATTCTTTAAATACCTGTTAACCTTCCTAATTGCTATACTCATCCTTGTTACAGCCAACAACCTGTTCCAGTTATTTATCGGTTGAGAAGGGGTCGGTATCATATCCTTTCTCCTAATCGGATGATGATACGCACGGGCAGACGCAAACACAGCAGCCCTTCAGGCAGTAATCTACAATCGAATCGGAGATATCGGATTAATTGTCAGCATAGCCTGAATTTCAATAAACACAAACTCATGGGAGTTACACCAAATTTTTGCTACCCAAACAACAAACCTTCTTCCCATCCTGGGCTTAATTCTTGCAGCTACAGGCAAGTCAGCCCAATTTGGCCTTCATCCCTGACTGCCCGCTGCAATAGAAGGACCCACCCCTGTATCCGCCCTACTTCACTCTAGCACCATGGTGGTGGCCGGAATTTTCCTACTAATCCGCCTTCACCCCATCTTTCAACACAACCAGACAGCTTTAACTATTTGCCTATGCCTGGGGGCCCTAACCACTCTTTTTACAGCTGCATGCGCGTTAACACAAAACGACATTAAAAAAATTGTCGCCTTCTCTACCTCTAGCCAATTAGGCCTAATAATGGTTACAATCGGACTTAACCTTCCACAACTAGCATTCTTTCATATCTGCACTCACGCCTTCTTCAAAGCAATATTATTCCTATGCTCAGGCTCAATTATTCATAGCCTAAACGACGAGCAAGATATTCGGAAAATAGGGGGTATTCAATACACCCTGCCTATGACTTCAACTTGTTTAACAATTGGCAGTCTGGCCTTGACCGGCACACCCTTCCTAGCGGGCTTTTTCTCTAAAGACGCCATTATCGAAGCCCTAAACACTTCTAATACCAACTCATGAGCCTTAGTCATGACCCTAGTTGCCACCTCCTTTACCGCCGTATACAGCTTTCGAATTGTTTACTTTGCCTCCATGGGCCACCCCCGATCCCCATCCCTAAGCCCAATCAATGAAAACAACCCTACGGCGCTAAACCCAATCAAACGCCTGGCCTGAGGGAGCATTATTGCAGGACTTATTATTGCCTCAAATATGCCACCAATAAAAACACCAATCCTCACCATACCCTTATCTGCCAAAACAGCCGCAATTCTAGTTACTATTGTTGGCCTTATTGTAGCAATAGACCTATCCAGTTTTACGTACAATCAAAAGCCTGTAAAACATCAGCCTCACTCTTTCTCTAACCTTCTTGGATACTTCCCAATAATTATTCACCGGTCAATCCCTACTTCAAACTTAAATTTTGCCCAAATAATTGCTACACACTCCGTTGATTTGTCATGATTAGAAAAATCTGGGCCCCAAGGATTATCTTCATTGCAAACTAATATAACCAAACTCACCACAAGCTCTCAACAAGGCCTTATTAAAACATACCTATCCCTATCCCTTATTACAGCAACCATTATTGTAGCCCTTGTAATAATTTAGGGGTTACCCCCCTAAACCGCCCGCAAAGTACCCACCGAGTGCCCCCGTGTTAACTCTAAAACCACAAACAACGTTAACAATAAAACCCACCCACCTACAAACAACACCCAACCACCGCTCGAATACAACAGAGAAACCCCCCCTCAATCCCCCTGCACTAGACCCCACCCCCACAAACCATAACTCTCGTATACAGTCACACCACCTACCACATTATACCCAATTAAAAGCAACAATAAGTACATCACAACATACAACGCAACAGATCAACTCCCTCACGCCTCTGGATACGGCTCCGCCGTTAACGCTGCAGAATAAGCAAAAACTACCATCATACCCCCTAAATACACTAAAAACAGCACAAGTGACAAAAACGAAGACCCCACACTAATTACTACTCAACAACCAGCAGCAGACACCAATACCAACCCTAAAGCCGCAAAATAAGGGGAAGGATTCGAAGCAACAGCAACTAACCCTAAGACCAATGCTACTATAAAAAAAGACACTAAATAAGCCATAATTCCTACCAGGACTTTAACCAGGACTAATGATACGAAAAACCACCGTTGTAATTCAACTATAGAAACTAATGGCACCTAACATCCGAAAATCCCACCCACTTATTAAAATTATTAATAGCTCATTCATTGACCTCCCAACCCCATCTAACATCTCCGCATTATGAAACTTCGGCTCACTGCTGGGCATCTGCCTAATTACCCAAATCATCACAGGCTTATTCCTAGCTATACATTACACAGCAGACACTTCAATAGCATTCTCTTCAGTAGCACATATTTGCCGAGATGTAAACTACGGCTGGCTTATTCGAAACCTCCATGCAAACGGAGCTTCATTCTTCTTCATCTGCATCTATATGCATATTGGACGAGGCCTTTATTACGGCTCCTTTCTATATAAAGAGACATGAAACATTGGCGTTATCCTCTTGTTCTTAACCATAGCAACAGCCTTTGTCGGCTATGTTCTTCCATGAGGACAAATGTCATTCTGAGGGGCCACAGTAATTACTAATCTTCTCTCTGCTATTCCGTACATCGGAAACGTACTAGTCCAATGAATCTGAGGGGGCTTCTCAGTGGATAATGCCACATTAACCCGTTTCTTCACTTTTCACTTTCTCCTTCCATTCGCAATTGCAGGGGTAACCATTATCCACTTACTGTTCCTCCACGAAACCGGGTCAACTAATCCAACTGGACTAAACTCCAACCCGGATAAAGTAGTATTTCACCCCTACTTCTCATACAAGGATGTCCTAGGATTTAGCATCATACTCTCTGCTCTCACCCTATTAGCCCTGTTTTCCCCCAACCTCCTAGGAGACCCAGACAACTTCACCCCAGCAAACCCCCTAGTAACCCCCCCTCATATTAAACCGGAATGATACTTCCTATTTGCCTACGCTATTCTCCGATCCATCCCTAATAAGCTTGGCGGGGTATTAGCACTGGTTTTCTCCATCCTCATTCTAGCCCTCATACCCTTTCTCCACACAGCCAAGCAACGAAGCCTAATATTCCGACCAATCTCCCAAGTCATCTTCTGAGCCCTGGTCGCAGACACTCTCGTCCTTACATGAATCGGAGGCCAACCAGTAGAAGACCCCTACATCTTTATCGGACAGATAGCATCAATCATCTACTTCCTAATCTTCTTAACCCTGATCCCTGCCTCTGGGTGACTAGAAAATAAACTCCTAAACTGATGCCCCAGTAGCTTAATCAAAGCGTCGGTCTTGTAAGCCGAAGACTGGAGACTAACCCCCTCCCTGAGGCTAATCGGAGCTGAAAGACTTTAACTTCCACTATTGACCCCCAAAGCCAACATTCTACCTAAACTAAGCTCCGACAACAGACAACCCCCTACACCCCTTTTATAGACACCTCAAAACCAGGTAAGTCCCAGGATGCCCTATGTTGACTTTTCTCATTAAGGTCAACATATTATTAATGCATAATTCACATATATATGCATGTTCTAGGACATACTATGTAAATCGTGCATTCACAGACTTTCCCCATGAATATCACTTATAATTGGATTTTAATGTATTTAGACACGTATATATACAGTACAAAATTTATTTAAACCATGAATATCATTTTTTACTAAAATGCATGTAAAACACTAGAAATTGGTTAATTTTACCTTAACAGACTTTCAACAGGAATATCATTAAAAACTGAAAAAGCTTAATTAACGGTAGTAAAAAAAACATTAAAATTAGACTCAAATCAAATTTTAATAACCATGAATATCCAGCTGTCCAAATTAAACAACCATGATAACCATACTCATCCTACTTTAATTCTTTAAACAATGAACTCACTCATTACTTAATATTTTTACCTTAAATTCTTCTACTCAAAATATTTCACTAAGAACCACATCTCTTATCGCAAAAGTCCCTAAATGGCCCATGATAACCCTAACCGTAGTCAGGTGTACGGTGATCTTACCTTCCAAGGTACCTTCCACAAGTCGACCCTTTAGCCCGCTTCAGGAGGCATTTGACGGAACTGAATCTATGGACTTTAATTGTAAACCGATCATAACTTGATCTTCACAAAGACCACTCTCGTTATGGTTTTGCTGCTAAATGGCCCATGATAACCCTAACCGTAGTCAGGAGCTTTTGGTTGTTTTTTTGGGGGGGAAATCTCATCACCATCTCTGAGTGGGGGTAGTAAGGCATCCTTGCAAGGTGGTCCATATAGTCTAAACCATGTTACGCACTCCGCATGGGCATTGGAGTAGTCAAAGGATGTCAATGGCATCATTCCAGTAATAGTCAATGCTAGAAGGACATAACCCTTATCTATACCTTGCATAATCCTACCTCTTATCTCTTTACCCCGGGTGTCCCTACCGTCGAAAGTTTTTTCGGCTAAACCCCCCTTACCCCCCTACTACAACTAGTAAGCCTTTTATACTCTTGTCAAACCCCTAAACCAAGAAAAAGACTTACATGTAATAAAGGGTCATATTCTTTTATTTACACATATCCCATATCACTATATAGTGTTTACAACTAAATGTTGACGTAGCTTAACTAAAGCACAGCACTGAAGATGCTGAGATGAGCCCTAAAAAGCTCCGCCAACATAAAAGTTTGGTCCTGACTTTACTATCAATTTTTACTAAACTTACACATGCAAGTTTCCGCACCCCTGTGAAAATGCCCTCACTCCCCCTAGTTAGGGGATGAGGAGCCGGTATCAGGCGCTTTTTTTGCCCACGACACCTTGCTATGCCACACCCACAAGGGAACTCAGCAGTGATAAACATTGAATATTAGTGAAAACTAGAATCAGTTATAGTAAATAAAGCCGGTTAATTTCGTGCCAGCCACCGCGGTTATACGAGAGGCTTAAATTGATACTCCTCGGCGTAAAGCGTGATTAGACTTCACCATTACTAGGGCTAAATTGTAACCTAGCCGTTATACGCTTCTGCTACAAAGAAACACACCTACGAAAGTAGCCCTAACCCAGTTGAACTCACGACAGCTAGGCCACAAACTGGGATTAGATACCCCACTATGCCTAGCCTTAAACCTTGATAAATTACATCAAACTCCGCCAGGGGACTACGAGCGCCAGCTTAAAACCCAAAGGACTTGGCGGTGCCCCAAACCCTCCTAGAGGAGCCTGTTCTATAATCGATAATCCACGATAAACCTCACCACTTCTTGCCAAAACCGCCTATATACCGCCGTCGCCAGCTTACCCTTTGAAGGATAAAAAGTAAGTACAATGGTATTCACCAAAACGTCAGGTCAAGGTGTAGCGAATGAAGTGGGAAGAAATGGGCTACATTTTCTAACATTAGAACACACGAAAGATCATCATGAAAAATGGTCAGAAGGCGGATTTAGCAGTAAAAAGAAACCACAATATTCTTTTAAAACTGGCCCTGGGGCGCGCACACACCGCCCGTCGCCCTCCTCAACTCCTTTATCAACTTAAATAAAAACACAGCCAACCAAAGAGGAGGTAAGTCGTAACATGGTAAGTATACCGGAAGGTGTGCTTGGAACAACAAAATGTAGCTTAACTAAAGCCTTTCGCTTACACCGAAACCATGTCTGTTAAAACCCAGACCATTTTGAGCCCAAAGTCTAGCTCATACACCCCCCCCCCGTAAAACAACCAACACCCTAACAATAATAAACTAAAACATTCTCTATCTTTAGTATAGGCGATAGAAAAAGAATATGAAGCTATAGAACCAGTACCGCAAGGGAACGATGAAATAGAAATGAAATAAATATTAAAGCACCAAAAAAGCAAAGATCAGCTCTTGTACCTTTTGCATCATGGTCTAGCTAGTCTACCAAAGCAAAAAGAATTAAAGTTTTCCCCCCCGAAACTAAGCGAGCTACTTCGGGGCAGCTAAAGAGCTAACCCTTCTCTGTGGCAAAAGAGTGGGATGACCCCCAAGTAGCGGTGACAGACCTAACGAGCTTAGTGATAGCTGGTTACTCAAGAAATGAATTTTAGTTCAGCCTTAAGAACCCTTTAGCACTTTCAAGCGACCCTAATTCTTAAGAGTTATTCTATAGAGGTACAGCTCTATAGAAAAAGGATACAACCTAATCTCATGGGTAACGATCATAATCATCAAAGACTGAGAAAAAGTTGGCCTAAAAGCAGCCACCTTGAAAGATAGCGTCACAGCTCCACCTCTTACCCCCTTTAAATCCTGATACCATTATCAGAACCCTACCTCACATTGAGTAATCCTATACCTATATAGGAGCATTAATGCTAGAACTAGTAACTCAGAATTAATAATTCTCTTCATGCAAGTGTAAATCAGATTGAATAACTCACTGATAATTAACAGCCTTTTAGAAAGCAGTGTATCAACTCTTCAAGAAAACCATACACCTCCAACTGTTAACCTTACACAAGTGCATATTAAGAAAGATTAAAAGATATAGAAGGAACTCGGCAAATCTAGGTCCCGCCTGTTTACCAAAAACATCGCCTCTTGCTTTACCAGTATAAGAGGTCCCGCCTGCCCAGTGACTATATGTTTAACGGCCGCGGTATTCTGACCGTGCGAAGGTAGCGTAATCACTTGTCTTTTAAATGAGGACTTGTATGAATGGCATCACGAAGACCTTACTGTCTCCTATATCCAATCAGTGAAACTGATCTCCCCGTGAAGAAGCGGGGATTTCACCATAAGACGAGAAGACCCCATGGAGCTTTAAACCTAAACCACCTGCTTTACCCTCTTAACCCACGGGGAAACTAATTAATTAAGCAGTGCTGGCTTACGTTTTCGGTTGGGGCGACCACGGAGAATAATAAATCCTCCATGATGAAAGAACACCTCTTAACCAAGAGCCACAGCTCTAAGTATTAGAACTTCTAACCTTAATTGATCCAATCTTATTGATCAACGAACCAAGTTACCCTGGGGATAACAGCGCAATCCATTTCAAGAGTCCATATCGACAAATGGGTTTACGACCTCGATGTTGGATCAGGGCATCCTAGTGGTGCAGCCGCTACTAAAGGTTCGTTTGTTCAACGATTAAAGCCCTACGTGATCTGAGTTCAGACCGGAGTAATCCAGGTCAGTTTCTATCTATGTAGACTCTCCCCTAGTACGAAAGGACCGGGGAGATGGAGCCTCTAACTTATTAAGCTCTACCCTTATATTAGTGAAACCATCTCAACTAAAAACAGGCCTAACAATCAACCCTAAACAAGGGACGCTAATATGGCAGAGCCTGGTAATTGCAAAAGCTCTAAGCTCTTTACCCCAGGGGTTCAAATCCCCTTATTAGCTATGACCCACTTCATCCTTAATAACATTATCAACCCCCTTCTCTACATTGTCCCCATCCTCCTTGCAGTAGCCTTCCTCACTCTCGTAGAGCGAAAAGTAATCGGCTATATACAACTTCGAAAGGGGCCCAATGTTGTAGGTCCAACCGGCCTCCTTCAACCAATCGCTGATGGCGTAAAGCTGTTTATCAAGGAGCCAATTCGGCCCTCTACTTCTTCACAAACCCTATTCCTATTGGCCCCAACAATAGCCCTAGCCTTGGCCCTAATAATCTGAACCCCCCTTCCAATACCATTCTCTTTTACCGATCTAAACCTGGGGATTCTATTTATCCTAACTTTATCAGGGCTAGCAGTTTATTCTATTCTAGCATCTGGATGGGCCTCCAACTCCAAATACGCACTAATTGGGGCCCTCCGAGCTGTCGCCCAAACAATTTCCTACGAGGTTACATTAGGCCTTATTCTACTCTGTATGATTATATTTACAGGCAGCTTCACCCTCTACAACTTCAACACCACACAAGAGAGCATATGACTCTTAATCCCTGGCTGACCTATAGCTGCAATGTGATATGTATCTACATTAGCAGAAACCAACCGTACACCATTCGACCTTACAGAGGGGGAATCTGAACTCGTCTCTGGCTTTAATGTAGAATACGCCGGCGGACCATTTGCCTTGTTCTTCCTAGCAGAATACGGAAACATTATAATAATAAACACTTTATCGGTCATCCTATTCCTGGGATCTAGCGCTAATACCAACGAAATTACTACCATTAGCTTAATGCTTAAAGCCTCCCTATTAACAATAGCTTTCCTCTGAGTCCGTGCCTCCTACCCGCGGTTTCGATATGATCAACTTATACACCTAGTATGAAAAAACTTCCTGCCACTAACACTAGCCCTTACCCTTTGACATATCTCTTTACCTATTTCCATATCAGGGTTACCCCCACAACTATAGGAAATGTGCCCGAAAGTTAAGGATCACTTTGATAGAGTGAAACATAGGGGTTCAAACCCCCTCATCTCCTTAGAAAAACAGGACTTGAACCTGTGCTTGAGAGATCAAAACCCTCTGTACTTCCATTATACTATTTCCTAGTAAAGTCAGCTAAATAAGCTCTTGGGCCCATACCCCAAACATGTAGGTTAAACCCCTTCCTTTACTAATGAGCCCTACAGCACTTTCATTCTTTATTTCAGCACTAGCCACAGGCACCACTATTACATTATCCAGCCACCACTGAATTTTAGCCTGAATAGGCCTTGAAATAAATACTCTAGCAATCATCCCATTAATAGCCAAACACCATCACCCCCGAGCAATTGAAGCAACAATTAAATACTTCCTTACACAAGCCTGTGCCTCCGCACTACTCCTATTTGCCAGTATCAATAACGCTTGACTAACGGGAGAGTGAGCTATTACCTCTTTAACCGATCAATTCTCAGTACTGCTATTCACTGTTGCTATTGCAATAAAAATTGGACTAGCCCCATTCCACTTCTGATTACCAGAGGTTCTTCAAGGTCTTGATCTAATAACAGGCCTAATCCTATCAACATGACAAAAACTTGCCCCAGTATCACTACTTATTATAACCTCACACAATATAAACCTTCAAGTACTACTTACATTAGCAATCACATCCGCCCTTGTAGGCGGGTGAGGAGGCTTAAACCAAACACACTTACGCAAAATTCTAGCATACTCATCGGTGGCCCACCTAGGCTGAATAATTAGCATTCTAATTATCAACCCACAACTTACCCTCCTTGCCCTGGTTCTCTACATTGTTATAACATCATCCCTATTCCTAACATTCAAGTTCTTATCATCAACCAAAATCTCTACCCTTTCCACCTCCTGATCCAAATCCACTTCACTAACTGGCCTTAGTGTCCTTACACTCTTATCCCTGGGCGGCCTCCCACCCCTTTCAGGTTTCATACCAAAATGATTAATCATTCAAGAGCTTTCAAAGCAAAGTGGGGCACTTATCGCCACAATAATAGCCTTATCCGCCCTACTAAGCCTATTCTTTTACCTCCGACTAACTTATGCAATAACCCTAACTATACACCCATCAACATCTAATGCCCCTGTTACATGACGCTCCCCCTCAACTCAACCCGCAATCATATTAACAATTATATTAACTCTATCAATTACCCTTATCCCTGTGACACCCACCATAATAACTATACTCCAATAGAAATTTAGGTTAACTAAACCGGAAGCCTTCAAAGCTTCTAATAGGGGTTGAAACCCCCTAATCTCTGCTAAGACTTGCAGGACTTTATCCAACATCACCTGAATGCAACTCAGATACTTTTATTAAGCTAAAGCCTTCTAGAAAGGCAGGCCTTGATCCTACAAAACCTTAGTTAACAGCTAAGAACTCTATCCAGCGAGCTTCCTTCTACTTCTCCCGCTACTTAAAAAAGCGGGAGAAGCCCCGGCGAACGTTAATTCGCTTCTCTGGGTTTGCAATCCAGCATGATTACACTACAGGGCTTGGTAGGAAGGGGACTTAAACCCCTGTGATCAGGGCTACAACCTGCCGCCTAACTCTCGGCCATCTTACCTGTGGCAATCACTCGTTGATTATACTCAACCAACCATAAAGACATCGGCACCTTGTACCTCATCTTCGGAGCCTGAGCCGGAATAGTCGGCACCGCGTTAAGCTTGCTAATTCGAGCAGAACTGAGTCAGCCCGGAACATTACTCGGAGATGACCAAATCTATAACGTAATTGTTACTGCGCACGCCTTCGTAATGATCTTCTTTATAGTGATACCAATTATAATCGGAGGCTTTGGGAACTGATTAATCCCCTTGATAATTGGAGCCCCCGATATGGCCTTCCCTCGTATAAATAATATAAGCTTCTGGCTTCTGCCTCCCTCTTTCCTGCTACTATTAGCCTCTTCTGCTGTAGAATCTGGCGCCGGAACAGGGTGGACTGTTTATCCTCCTTTAGCTGGTAACCTTGCTCATGCAGGCGCCTCAGTAGACCTGACCATCTTCTCATTACATTTGGCGGGCATTTCCTCTATCTTAGGGGCGATCAACTTTATTACAACTATTTTAAATATAAAACCACCAGCCATAACTCAATACCAGACCCCCCTGTTTGTGTGATCTGTTCTGATTACCGCTGTACTCCTACTCTTATCCCTCCCAGTCCTAGCTGCTGGGATTACTATACTGTTAACCGATCGAAATCTTAATACCACCTTCTTCGACCCGGCCGGGGGTGGGGACCCGGTTCTCTATCAACACCTATTCTGATTCTTCGGCCACCCTGAAGTGTACATTCTGATCCTCCCCGGGTTTGGGATGATCTCACACATTGTGACATATTACTCAGGAAAAAAAGAACCATTCGGTTATATGGGTATAGTCTGAGCCATGATATCTATCGGACTTCTTGGGTTCATTGTCTGAGCCCACCACATATTTACAGTAGACCTGAACGTAGATACTCGAGCCTATTTCACCTCCGCCACAATAATTATTGCAATCCCAACAGGCGTGAAAGTGTTTAGCTGATTAGCCACAATGCATGGCGGAACCATTAAGTGGGATGCCGCAATGCTTTGAGCCCTTGGCTTTATCTTCTTATTTACAGTAGGGGGCCTTACGGGGATTGTGCTAGCCAACTCTTCTCTAGACATCGTACTCCACGACACCTACTATGTTGTAGCTCACTTCCATTATGTCCTATCAATAGGAGCTGTTTTCGCTATTATGGGCGGATTTGTTCACTGATTCCCACTATTCTCAGGCTACACTCTCCACGAGACATGAACAAAAATCCACTTTGGAGTTATGTTTGCTGGAGTAAATATGACTTTCTTCCCCCAACACTTCTTAGGCCTAGCCGGAATGCCACGTCGCTACTCAGACTACCCAGATGCCTACACCCTATGAAACACTGTTTCTTCTGTGGGGTCACTAATCTCCTTGGTCGCAGTAATTCTGATGATGTTCATTATTTGAGAAGCCTTTTCAGCTAAACGAGAAGTAATACTAACTGAGCTAACCTCAACCAACTTAGAGTGGCTTCACGGCTGCCCTCCTCCTTATCATACATTTGAGGAGCCAACATTTGTTCAAACTCAGACGCAGCACTAACGAGAAAGGAAGGAATCGAACCTCCTTAGGCTGATTTCAAGTCAACCACATCACCATTCTGTCACTTTCTTTACCTTTGAAGTGTTAGTAAATTATTACACCACCTTGTCGAGGTGGAATAATGGGTTAAAATCCCGTACATTTCTTTATGGCACACCCAACACAATTAGGCTTCCAAGATGCAGCTTCCCCTATCATAGAGGAGCTCCTACACTTCCACGACCACGCCTTAATGGCAGTTTTCCTAATTAGCACACTCGTATTATATATTATTACAACAATAATAACAACCAAACTAACTAACACTAATGCAATGGATGCCCAGGAAATTGAGATAGTCTGAACCATTATGCCTGCAATCATTCTAATTGTAATTGCTCTACCATCCCTTCGAATTCTTTACCTAATAGACGAGGTAAGTAACCCATTCCTTACAGTAAAAGCCATCGGCCATCAATGATATTGAAGCTATGAATATAGTGATTATGATAATATTGCCTTTGACTCATACATAACACCTACGCAAGACCTAACCCCTGGACAATTTCGCCTATTAGAAGTGGACAATCGAATAGTGGTTCCAATAGAGGCATCAGTTCGAGTACTAGTTTCAGCTGAAGACGTCCTACACTCTTGAGCTGTTCCATCATTAGGGGTGAAAACAGACGCCATTCCAGGACGACTCAACCAAACTTCATTTATTACCACCCGCCCAGGAGTGTTCTACGGACAATGCTCTGAAATCTGTGGGGCTAATCACAGTTTTATACCTATCGTGGTAGAAGCAGCCCCGGCTGCTGATTTCAACTCCTGATCCACACAAATTCAAGAAGCCTCACTAAGAAGCTAGACAGGTACAAGCGACAGCCTTTTAAGCTGTAGACGGGTGACTCCTAACCACCCTTAGTGAAATGCCACAGTTAAACCCAGGCCCTTGATTTGCCATCCTAGTTTTCTCTTGACTAATTCTTCTAATCATCATCCCCCAAAAAATCAGCAAGCACAACCTGCCAAATAACCCTTCTCCACAAACTTCTAAAAAACCCCACACAACATTCTGAAGCTGACCATGAACCTAAGCCTATTTGACCAATTTTCATCCCCCTTTCTTATAGGCATCCCTCTTATCGCCGTTGCCTTACTAATTCCAACCCTTCTATTTCCGTCACCAACTGCCCGCTGAGTAAATAACCGCCTATTAACTATCCAATCTTGACTGATTTCTTCAATCACCAAGCAAATTTTCCTACCAGTCAACCTTCCTGGACACAAATGAGCCCTAATCCTAATGTCATTAATGATGTACTTAATAACTATTAATTTATTAGGACTCCTCCCCTACACATTCACCCCTACCACCCAACTTTCAATAAACATAGGATTCGCAGTACCCCTATGACTGGCCACTGTTATCATCGGCCTCCGTAATCAACCCACAGCGGCACTAGGACACCTTCTTCCAGAAGGGACACCAACCCCCCTTATCCCCGCCTTAGTTATTATCGAAACAATTAGCTTATTCATCCGTCCTTTGGCCCTAGGGGTTCGACTCACAGCCAATCTAACTGCAGGCCACCTTCTAATCCAACTTATTGCTATAGCGGCCTACACCCTTTTATCCGTAGCACCTGTTGTCTCTGCGTTGGTGTTAGTTGTTCTCTTCTTATTAACCCTCTTAGAGATTGCAGTAGCTATAATCCAAGCTTACGTATTTGTCCTTCTTCTAAGCCTCTACCTACAAGAAAACGTCTAATGGCCCACCAAGCACATGCTTATCATATAGTAGACCCAAGCCCCTGACCTCTTACAGGAGCATTAGCAGCCCTCCTAATAACTTCAGGAATAGCCCTATGATTCCACTACCAAAAGACTACCGTCTTAATCCTCGGCCTCATTGTCATACTTCTCACAATATTCCAGTGATGACGAGACGTTGTCCGAGAAGCAACCTACCAAGGACACCACACTTCTCCTGTTCAGAAGGGGTTGCGATACGGTATGATCCTTTTTATTACCTCCGAAGTTTTCTTTTTCATCGGATTCTTCTGGGCATTCTACAACGCCAGTCTTGCCCCTACCCCCGAAATTGGCGAATGTTGACCACCAACAGGGATCTCCCCCCTTAACCCCTTCGAAGTACCATTATTAAACACGGCTGTTCTTCTAGCCTCAGGCGTCACAGTCACATGAGCCCACCACAGTATTATAGAGGGGGATCGCAAAGAAGCCTTACAGTCCCTCCTACTCACTATTATTTTAGGGGCTTATTTTACATTCTTACAAGCCATAGAGTACTACGAAGCCCCCTTTACAATCGCAGATGGAATCTACGGCTCCACATTCTTTGTTGCCACAGGCTTCCACGGATTACATGTTATCATTGGCTCTTTATTCTTATCCGTATGCCTCCTACGCCTCACCCTTCACCATTTCACAACAAAACATCACTTCGGATTTGAAGCGGCCGCATGATATTGACACTTCGTAGACGTAGTCTGACTATTCCTTTATATCTCAATCTATTGATGAGGTTCTTATTCCCTTAGTATTAAACAGTACAAGTGACTTCCAATCACATAGTCCTGGTTAAAGTCCAGGGGGGAATAATGCTCATATCAATTGTCCTGATTGCCTCCGTCCTAGCTCTAATCCTAGCCTTAGTAAGCTTCTGACTGCCTATAATTACCCCGGATATAGAAAAACTATCCCCATACGAGTGCGGCTTTGACCCCTTAGGCTCAGCCCGATTACCATTCTCAATACGATTCTTCCTTGTAGCCATTTTATTTCTATTGTTTGACCTGGAAATTGCTCTTCTTCTTCCAACCCCCTGAGCCATCCAACTACAATCACCGTCAACAACCATTCTATGAGCCTCACTAATCCTTGCCCTACTAACTTTAGGTTTAATTTACGAATGAATCCAGGGGGGCTTGGAGTGGGCGGAATGGGTATTTAGTCCAACTAAGACTGCTGATTTCGGCTCAGCAAATTATGGTTAAAGTCCATAAATACCCTATGACTCTTACTCACTTCAGCTTCTGCTCGGCATTCATTCTGGGTCTCACAGGACTGGCCTTTCATCGAACCCATTTTCTATCCGCCTTGCTTTGCCTAGAGGGGATAATACTGTCACTATACGTTGGCCTTAGCTTATGATCTAATATTAACCAAGTCCAAACTTTTGCTATAGTACCCATACTAGTTTTAACCCTCTCCGCCTGCGAGGCCGGAACAGGTCTGGCCCTGATAGTCGCCACTACACGTACCCATGGCTCAGACAAACTACATAACCTAAACCTTCTGCAATGCTAAAAATCCTAATTCCATCTCTAATACTACTCCCGACTGCCCTATTATCAAACAAAAAATGGCTGTGAACTTCAATTACTGCTCAAAGCTTTATTATCGCTACGATCAGCCTATTATTACTTCCAAAAACCTCGGAAACAAGCTTTATCTCTAACAACCTCATGTTCTCTGATGAGTTATCCACCCCCCTTATGGTACTCACCTGCTGACTTCTTCCACTAATACTCTTAGCCAGCCAAAACCACCTCAGCCAAGAACCAATCTCACGACAACGAACATATATCATAATGCTGATTGCCCTCCAAGTATCCTTAATCCTGGCTTTCTCAGCCACAGAGTTAATTATATTTTATATTATGTTTGAAACCACCCTGATCCCGACCCTTGTGATTATTACCCGATGGGGTAATCAAGCAGAACGTCTTAACGCAGGGACATACTTCCTATTTTACACCCTAGCGGGCTCTCTTCCATTATTAGTTGCCCTGATGTGCCTGCAAAACTCAATGGGGACCTTATCAATTCCACTTACCCAACTTACCCCGACAACTAGCTTTTCTGTTTGAACCACAAGTGGCCTCTGACTCGCCTGCCTCTTAGCCTTCCTTGTAAAAATACCCCTGTATGGTGTCCATCTCTGGTTACCAAAGGCCCACGTAGAAGCCCCTATTGCGGGCTCTATGGTCCTGGCAGCCGTTCTCCTGAAACTAGGGGGATACGGGGTTATTCGAATTTCTTCACTATTAGACCCCACACTTAAACCACTATCCTACCCATTTATCGTCCTGTCATTATGGGGTATTATTATGACAAGCTCTATTTGTCTTCGACAGACAGACTTAAAATCAATAATTGCTTACTCTTCTGTAAGCCATATAGGCTTGGTCATTGCGGCAGCCCTCATCCAAACCCCATGAAGCCTAACAGGCGCTGTGATTTTAATAATTGCCCACGGACTAGTATCATCCGCCCTATTCTGCCTTGCCAACACCAACTATGAGCGTACTCATAGCCGCACTCTTATACTAACCCGAGGACTTCAGATCTCCCTACCCTTAATAAGCACGTGATGACTTCTAATAAACCTAGCCAATATAGCTCTACCCCCAACCCCTAATCTTATGGGAGAAATTACAATCATGGTCTCTATGTTTAACTGATCAAATTGAACTATCATCTTAACGGGCCTAGGAACCCTCCTTACCGCTAGCTACTCACTATACATGTTCCTTATAACTCAACGCGGGCCCACCCCTAAGCACATTACATCAATCTCCCCCACACACACCCGTGAACACTCTCTAATTACTCTCCACCTTATCCCTATCATGCTACTAATCTTAAAACCCGAGCTCATCTGAGGCTTCTTCTTCTGTAAATATAGTTTAAATAAAACACTAGATTGTGATTCTAGGGATAGAAGTTAAACTCTTCTTATTCACCGAGATAGGCTGGGACACTGAGAACTGCTAATTACTCACCACCGTGGTTCAATTCCACGGCTAACTCGGCTTTTAAAGGAAAATAGTCTATCCGTTGGTCTTAGGAGCCAAAAACTCTTGGTGCAACTCCAAGTAAAAGCTGTGAACCTCCCCCTAATATTCAACACCTCATTTATCCTGTCCATCTCACTACTGCTATACCCTCTTATTGCCTCTACATACTTCACTAAAACACAACACCACTTTATCACTAAAACAGCTGTAAAGTGAGCCTTCATTATTAGCACTATTCCCCTATTAATCTTTCTTGACCAGGGCACCGAAACAATTGTAACCTCCTTTTCATGGATAAACATCCTTACCTTTGACATCAACATATCATTCAAATTCGACCTATACTCCATTATCTTTACCCCAATTGCCCTGTTCGTCACCTGATCAATCTTAGAGTTCGCTATCTGATATATATCCTCTGACCCTGAAATTGACCGATTCTTTAAATACCTGTTAACCTTCCTAATTGCTATACTCATCCTTGTTACAGCCAACAACCTGTTCCAGTTATTTATCGGTTGAGAAGGGGTCGGTATCATATCCTTTCTCCTAATCGGATGATGATACGCACGGGCAGACGCAAACACAGCAGCCCTTCAGGCAGTAATCTACAATCGAATCGGAGATATCGGATTAATTGTCAGCATAGCCTGAATTTCAATAAACACAAACTCATGGGAGTTACACCAAATTTTTGCTACCCAAACAACAAACCTTCTTCCCATCCTGGGCTTAATTCTTGCAGCTACAGGCAAGTCAGCCCAATTTGGCCTTCATCCCTGACTGCCCGCTGCAATAGAAGGACCCACCCCTGTATCCGCCCTACTTCACTCTAGCACCATGGTGGTGGCCGGAATTTTCCTACTAATCCGCCTTCACCCCATCTTTCAACACAACCAGACAGCTTTAACTATTTGCCTATGCCTGGGGGCCCTAACCACTCTTTTTACAGCTGCATGCGCGTTAACACAAAACGACATTAAAAAAATTGTCGCCTTCTCTACCTCTAGCCAATTAGGCCTAATAATGGTTACAATCGGACTTAACCTTCCACAACTAGCATTCTTTCATATCTGCACTCACGCCTTCTTCAAAGCAATATTATTCCTATGCTCAGGCTCAATTATTCATAGCCTAAACGACGAGCAAGATATTCGGAAAATAGGGGGTATTCAATACACCCTGCCTATGACTTCAACTTGTTTAACAATTGGCAGTCTGGCCTTGACCGGCACACCCTTCCTAGCGGGCTTTTTCTCTAAAGACGCCATTATCGAAGCCCTAAACACTTCTAATACCAACTCATGAGCCTTAGTCATGACCCTAGTTGCCACCTCCTTTACCGCCGTATACAGCTTTCGAATTGTTTACTTTGCCTCCATGGGCCACCCCCGATCCCCATCCCTAAGCCCAATCAATGAAAACAACCCTACGGCGCTAAACCCAATCAAACGCCTGGCCTGAGGGAGCATTATTGCAGGACTTATTATTGCCTCAAATATGCCACCAATAAAAACACCAATCCTCACCATACCCTTATCTGCCAAAACAGCCGCAATTCTAGTTACTATTGTTGGCCTTATTGTAGCAATAGACCTATCCAGTTTTACGTACAATCAAAAGCCTGTAAAACATCAGCCTCACTCTTTCTCTAACCTTCTTGGATACTTCCCAATAATTATTCACCGGTCAATCCCTACTTCAAACTTAAATTTTGCCCAAATAATTGCTACACACTCCGTTGATTTGTCATGATTAGAAAAATCTGGGCCCCAAGGATTATCTTCATTGCAAACTAATATAACCAAACTCACCACAAGCTCTCAACAAGGCCTTATTAAAACATACCTATCCCTATCCCTTATTACAGCAACCATTATTGTAGCCCTTGTAATAATTTAGGGGTTACCCCCCTAAACCGCCCGCAAAGTACCCACCGAGTGCCCCCGTGTTAACTCTAAAACCACAAACAACGTTAACAATAAAACCCACCCACCTACAAACAACACCCAACCACCGCTCGAATACAACAGAGAAACCCCCCCTCAATCCCCCTGCACTAGACCCCACCCCCACAAACCATAACTCTCGTATACAGTCACACCACCTACCACATTATACCCAATTAAAAGCAACAATAAGTACATCACAACATACAACGCAACAGATCAACTCCCTCACGCCTCTGGATACGGCTCCGCCGTTAACGCTGCAGAATAAGCAAAAACTACCATCATACCCCCTAAATACACTAAAAACAGCACAAGTGACAAAAACGAAGACCCCACACTAATTACTACTCAACAACCAGCAGCAGACACCAATACCAACCCTAAAGCCGCAAAATAAGGGGAAGGATTCGAAGCAACAGCAACTAACCCTAAGACCAATGCTACTATAAAAAAAGACACTAAATAAGCCATAATTCCTACCAGGACTTTAACCAGGACTAATGATACGAAAAACCACCGTTGTAATTCAACTATAGAAACTAATGGCACCTAACATCCGAAAATCCCACCCACTTATTAAAATTATTAATAGCTCATTCATTGACCTCCCAACCCCATCTAACATCTCCGCATTATGAAACTTCGGCTCACTGCTGGGCATCTGCCTAATTACCCAAATCATCACAGGCTTATTCCTAGCTATACATTACACAGCAGACACTTCAATAGCATTCTCTTCAGTAGCACATATTTGCCGAGATGTAAACTACGGCTGGCTTATTCGAAACCTCCATGCAAACGGAGCTTCATTCTTCTTCATCTGCATCTATATGCATATTGGACGAGGCCTTTATTACGGCTCCTTTCTATATAAAGAGACATGAAACATTGGCGTTATCCTCTTGTTCTTAACCATAGCAACAGCCTTTGTCGGCTATGTTCTTCCATGAGGACAAATGTCATTCTGAGGGGCCACAGTAATTACTAATCTTCTCTCTGCTATTCCGTACATCGGAAACGTACTAGTCCAATGAATCTGAGGGGGCTTCTCAGTGGATAATGCCACATTAACCCGTTTCTTCACTTTTCACTTTCTCCTTCCATTCGCAATTGCAGGGGTAACCATTATCCACTTACTGTTCCTCCACGAAACCGGGTCAACTAATCCAACTGGACTAAACTCCAACCCGGATAAAGTAGTATTTCACCCCTACTTCTCATACAAGGATGTCCTAGGATTTAGCATCATACTCTCTGCTCTCACCCTATTAGCCCTGTTTTCCCCCAACCTCCTAGGAGACCCAGACAACTTCACCCCAGCAAACCCCCTAGTAACCCCCCCTCATATTAAACCGGAATGATACTTCCTATTTGCCTACGCTATTCTCCGATCCATCCCTAATAAGCTTGGCGGGGTATTAGCACTGGTTTTCTCCATCCTCATTCTAGCCCTCATACCCTTTCTCCACACAGCCAAGCAACGAAGCCTAATATTCCGACCAATCTCCCAAGTCATCTTCTGAGCCCTGGTCGCAGACACTCTCGTCCTTACATGAATCGGAGGCCAACCAGTAGAAGACCCCTACATCTTTATCGGACAGATAGCATCAATCATCTACTTCCTAATCTTCTTAACCCTGATCCCTGCCTCTGGGTGACTAGAAAATAAACTCCTAAACTGATGCCCCAGTAGCTTAATCAAAGCGTCGGTCTTGTAAGCCGAAGACTGGAGACTAACCCCCTCCCTGAGGCTAATCGGAGCTGAAAGACTTTAACTTCCACTATTGACCCCCAAAGCCAACATTCTACCTAAACTAAGCTCCGACAACAGACAACCCCCTACACCCCTTTTATAGACACCTCAAAACCAGGTAAGTCCCAGGATGCCCTATGTTGACTTTTCTCATTAAGGTCAACATATTATTAATGCATAATTCACATATATATGCATGTTCTAGGACATACTATGTAAATCGTGCATTCACAGACTTTCCCCATGAATATCACTTATAATTGGATTTTAATGTATTTAGACACGTATATATACAGTACAAAATTTATTTAAACCATGAATATCATTTTTTACTAAAATGCATGTAAAACACTAGAAATTGGTTAATTTTACCTTAACAGACTTTCAACAGGAATATCATTAAAAACTGAAAAAGCTTAATTAACGGTAGTAAAAAAAACATTAAAATTAGACTCAAATCAAATTTTAATAACCATGAATATCCAGCTGTCCAAATTAAACAACCATGATAACCATACTCATCCTACTTTAATTCTTTAAACAATGAACTCACTCATTACTTAATATTTTTACCTTAAATTCTTCTACTCAAAATATTTCACTAAGAACCACATCTCTTATCGCAAAAGTCCCTAAATGGCCCATGATAACCCTAACCGTAGTCAGGTGTACGGTGATCTTACCTTCCAAGGTACCTTCCACAAGTCGACCCTTTAGCCCGCTTCAGGAGGCATTTGACGGAACTGAATCTATGGACTTTAATTGTAAACCGATCATAACTTGATCTTCACAAAGACCACTCTCGTTATGGTTTTGCTGCTAAATGGCCCATGATAACCCTAACCGTAGTCAGGAGCTTTTGGTTGTTTTTTTGGGGGGGAAATCTCATCACCATCTCTGAGTGGGGGTAGTAAGGCATCCTTGCAAGGTGGTCCATATAGTCTAAACCATGTTACGCACTCCGCATGGGCATTGGAGTAGTCAAAGGATGTCAATGGCATCATTCCAGTAATAGTCAATGCTAGAAGGACATAACCCTTATCTATACCTTGCATAATCCTACCTCTTATCTCTTTACCCCGGGTGTCCCTACCGTCGAAAGTTTTTTCGGCTAAACCCCCCTTACCCCCCTACTACAACTAGTAAGCCTTTTATACTCTTGTCAAACCCCTAAACCAAGAAAAAGACTTACATGTAATAAAGGGTCATATTCTTTTATTTACACATATCCCATATCACTATATAGTGTTTACAACTAAATGTTGACGTAGCTTAACTAAAGCACAGCACTGAAGATGCTGAGATGAGCCCTAAAAAGCTCCGCCAACATAAAAGTTTGGTCCTGACTTTACTATCAATTTTTACTAAACTTACACATGCAAGTTTCCGCACCCCTGTGAAAATGCCCTCACTCCCCCTAGTTAGGGGATGAGGAGCCGGTATCAGGCGCTTTTTTTGCCCACGACACCTTGCTATGCCACACCCACAAGGGAACTCAGCAGTGATAAACATTGAATATTAGTGAAAACTAGAATCAGTTATAGTAAATAAAGCCGGTTAATTTCGTGCCAGCCACCGCGGTTATACGAGAGGCTTAAATTGATACTCCTCGGCGTAAAGCGTGATTAGACTTCACCATTACTAGGGCTAAATTGTAACCTAGCCGTTATACGCTTCTGCTACAAAGAAACACACCTACGAAAGTAGCCCTAACCCAGTTGAACTCACGACAGCTAGGCCACAAACTGGGATTAGATACCCCACTATGCCTAGCCTTAAACCTTGATAAATTACATCAAACTCCGCCAGGGGACTACGAGCGCCAGCTTAAAACCCAAAGGACTTGGCGGTGCCCCAAACCCTCCTAGAGGAGCCTGTTCTATAATCGATAATCCACGATAAACCTCACCACTTCTTGCCAAAACCGCCTATATACCGCCGTCGCCAGCTTACCCTTTGAAGGATAAAAAGTAAGTACAATGGTATTCACCAAAACGTCAGGTCAAGGTGTAGCGAATGAAGTGGGAAGAAATGGGCTACATTTTCTAACATTAGAACACACGAAAGATCATCATGAAAAATGGTCAGAAGGCGGATTTAGCAGTAAAAAGAAACCACAATATTCTTTTAAAACTGGCCCTGGGGCGCGCACACACCGCCCGTCGCCCTCCTCAACTCCTTTATCAACTTAAATAAAAACACAGCCAACCAAAGAGGAGGTAAGTCGTAACATGGTAAGTATACCGGAAGGTGTGCTTGGAACAACAAAATGTAGCTTAACTAAAGCCTTTCGCTTACACCGAAACCATGTCTGTTAAAACCCAGACCATTTTGAGCCCAAAGTCTAGCTCATACACCCCCCCCCCGTAAAACAACCAACACCCTAACAATAATAAACTAAAACATTCTCTATCTTTAGTATAGGCGATAGAAAAAGAATATGAAGCTATAGAACCAGTACCGCAAGGGAACGATGAAATAGAAATGAAATAAATATTAAAGCACCAAAAAAGCAAAGA
Organism: Spea multiplicata; assembly: GCA_009364415.1. Lineage (NCBI taxonomy): Eukaryota > Metazoa > Chordata > Amphibia > Anura > Pelobatidae > Spea > Spea multiplicata. Next base: position 1,069 of record VKOC01002220.1, on the reverse strand, counting down.
TCAGCTCTTGTACCTTTTGCATCATGGTCTAGCTAGTCTACCAAAGCAAAAAGAATTAAAGTTTTCCCCCCCGAAACTAAGCGAGCTACTTCGGGGCAGCTAAAGAGCTAACCCTTCTCTGTGGCAAAAGAGTGGGATGACCCCCAAGTAGCGGTGACAGACCTAACGAGCTTAGTGATAGCTGGTTACTCAAGAAATGAATTTTAGTTCAGCCTTAAGAACCCTTTAGCACTTTCAAGCGACCCTAATTCTTAAGAGTTATTCTATAGAGGTACAGCTCTATAGAAAAAGGATACAACCTAATCTCATGGGTAACGATCATAATCATCAAAGACTGAGAAAAAGTTGGCCTAAAAGCAGCCACCTTGAAAGATAGCGTCACACCTCCACCTCTTACCCCCTTTAAATCCTGATACCATTATCAGAACCCTACCTCACATTGAGTAATCCTATACCTATATAGGAGCATTAATGCTAGAACTAGTAACTCAGAATTAATAATTCTCTTCATGCAAGTGTAAATCAGATTGAATAACTCACTGATAATTAACAGCCTTTTAGAAAGCAGTGTATCAACTCTTCAAGAAAACCATACACCTCCAACTGTTAACCTTACACAAGTGCATATTAAGAAAGATTAAAAGATATAGAAGGAACTCGGCAAATCTAGGTCCCGCCTGTTTACCAAAAACATCGCCTCTTGCTTTACCAGTATAAGAGGTCCCGCCTGCCCAGTGACTATATGTTTAACGGCCGCGGTATTCTGACCGTGCGAAGGTAGCGTAATCACTTGTCTTTTAAATGAGGACTTGTATGAATGGCATCACGAAGACCTTACTGTCTCCTATATCCAATCAGTGAAACTGATCTCCCCGTGAAGAAGCGGGGATTTCACCATAAGACGAGAAGACCCCATGGAGCTTTAAACCTAAACCACCTGCTTTACCCTCTTACCCCACGGGGAAACTAATTAATTAAGCAGTGCTGGCTTACGTTTTCGGTTGGGGCGACCACGGAGAATAATAAATCCTCCATGATGAAAGAACACCTCTTAACCAAGAGCCACAGC
>VKOC01002219.1:0-61213 GCA_009364415.1 Spea multiplicata | reverse complement strand
AAAGCCCAGTGCAGTAAGTCCAATTGTCTTCATGACTTTAAAATTTCTTGTTTGTTCAATTGCGTTGCCATTGCGTTAGGTTTTTTTTTGCGATTTAGGTGCCTGGGTAATTGGTTAGATGGAATCATTGTTCAGATGATGTCAATGGTTAATATAAAAGCTGTCATGGGTCCACTACATGTACCACGGGGTCTCTGTGTAGCTTGACATGGAGGCAAAGTAAATATCTCTGGCCTTCCTTTTTTAAGGTTACCGTCCAGCACTATCTGCGGCACTCTAGCAGCCCTACCTGGCAGACAAAAAAACAGAAATATTGATTAGGAGCTGTGAGACTACAAAGCAAAAAAGGGCTTCTTCGGGAAGATGCTAAGCCTGATGAAAATCTACCAACTTCTATTAAACATGAAATCTACTAACTTCTATCAAACATGAAATCTTCTAACTTCTATCAAACATGAAATCTATTAACTTCTATCAAACATGAAATCTACTAACTTCTATCAAACATAACATCTACTAACTATTTACTAAACTATGTACACAATGGTTAATTTTGCATCTTCATTATTCTTCATATGCAATTCAGGAAAAGAATGCTTCTTAAGTTGTAGAATATGCACTTTAGTCATTGGGTTAATATAAATACCCCAAAAGCCCAGTGCAGTAAGTCCAATTGTCTTCATGCCATTAAAATTTCTTGTTTGTTCATTTGCGTTGCCATTGCGTTAGGTTTTTTTTTGCGATTTAGGTGCCTGGGTAATTGGTTAGATGGAATCATTGTTCAGATGATGTCAATGGTTAATATAAAAGCTGTCATGGGTCCACTACATGTACCACGGGGTCTCTGTGTAGCTTGACATGGAGACAAAGTAAATATCTCTGGCCTTCCTTTTTTAAGGTTATCGTCCAGCACTATCTGCGGCACTCTAGCAGCCCTACCTGGCAGACAGAAAAACAGAAATATTGATTAGGAGCTGTGAGACTACAAAGCAAAAAAGGGCTTCTTCGGGAAGATGCTAAGCCTGATGAAAATCTACCAACTTCTATTAAACATGAAATCTACTAACTTCTATCAAACATGAAATCTTCTAACTTCTATCAAACATGAAATCTATTAACTTCTATCAAACATGAAATCTACTAACTTCTATCAAACATAACATCTACTAACTATTTACTAAACTATGTACACAATGGTTAATTTTGCATCTTCATTATTCTCCATATGCAATTCATAAAAAGAATGCTTCTTAAGTTGTAGAATATGCACTTTAGTCATTGGGTTAATATAAATACCCCAAAAGCCCAGTGCAGTAAGCATTTATAAACTAAAGAAGCACATTCCCTTTATCCCTAAGGCACCCACTCAGGTACATACACACGCTCTGGGTGAAAACCTAGTCCTTGCTTGTGTATATGCCAAACCACATTGGCATTAAGGGGTTAAAATGTTAGCTCGTAAAGTATCGTGCTCCTTTCCAGTATTATGTGAAAATAATGCAACAGACGCTGAATATCACAGACAAACATATTTTATTTTAATCAAACATAACTATCCAACATGAAATCTACTAACTTCTATCAAACATGAAATCTTCCAACTTCTATCAAACATGAAATCTACTAACTTCTATCAAACATGAAATCTTCCAACTTCTATCAAACATGAAATCTACTAAATACTATCAAACATGAAATCTACTAACTATTTACTAAACTATGTACACTATGGTTAATTTTGCATCTTCATTATTCTTCATATGCAATTCATGAAAAGAATGCTTCTTAAGTTGTAGAATATGCACTTTATTCATTGGGTTAATATAAATACCCCAAAAGCCCAGTACAGTAAGTCCAATTGTCTTCATGCCATTAAAATTTCTTGTTTGTTCATTTGCGTTGCCATTGCAAAGGACTTTACGGCTTTCACTGCTTTGTGAGAATGGTCCAAGTGTGAACATTGTAACGTGAGAGGAGATTGGGAATGTGCTACGTTGAAAGCTCATACATTTTCCCAAAGTACCAGGTGACTAAGGCTGATGTGGCCCTCTGTGTCTCCGGAGCTGTCCCAGCAAGATTCGAGCCCTACCTGGCAGACAGAAAAACAGAAATATTGATTAGGAGCTGTGAGACTACAAAGCCAAAAAGGGCTTCTTCGGGAAGATGCTAAGCCTGATGAAAAGCTACCAACTTCTATTAAACATGAAATCTACTAACTTCTATCAAACATGAAATCTACTAACTTCTATCAAACATGAAATCTACTAAATACTATCAAACATAACATCTACTAACTATTTACTAAACTATGTACACTATGGTTAATTTTGCATCTTCATTATTCTTCATATGCAGTTCAGGAAAAGAATGCTTCTTAAGTTGTAGAATATGCACTTTAGTCATTGGGCTAATATAAATACTCCCAAAAAGCCCAGTGCAGTAAGTCCAATTGTCTTCATGACTTTAAAATTTCTTGTTTGTTCATTTGCGTTGCCATTGCGTTAGGTTTTTTTTTGCGATTTAGGTGCCTGGGTAATTGGTTAGATGGAATCATTGTTCAGATGATGTCAATGGTTAATATAAAAGCTCTCATGGGTCCACTACATGTACCACGGGGTCTCTGTGTAGCTTGACATGGAGGCAAAGTAAATATCTCTGGCCTTCCTTTTTTAAGGTTACCGTCCAGCACTATCTGCGGCACTCTAGCAGCCCTACCTGGCAGACAGAAAAACAGAAATATTGATTAGGAGCTGTGAGACTACAAAGCAAAAAAGGGCTTCTTCGGGAAGATGCTAAGCCTGATGAAAAGCTACCAACTTCTATTAAACATGAAATCTACTAACTTCTATCAAACATGAAATCTACTAACTTCTATCAAACATGAAATCTACTAAATACTATCAAACATAACATCTACTAACTATTTACTAAACTATGTACACTATGGTTAATTTTGCATCTTCATTATTCTTCATATGCAGTTCAGGAAAAGAATGCTTCTTAAGTTGTAGAATATGCACTTTAGTCATTGGGTTAATATAAATACCCCCAAAAAGCCCAGTGCAGTAAGCATTTATAAACTAAAGAAGCACATTCCCTTTATCCCTAAGGCACCCACTCAGGTACATACACACGCTCTGGGTGAAAACCTAGTCCTTGCTTGTGTATATGCCAAACCACATTGGCATTAAGGGGTTAAAATGTTAGCTCGTAAAGTATCTTGCTCCTTTCCAGTATTATGTGAAAATAATGCAACAGACGCTGAATATCACAGACAAACATATTTTATTTTAATCAAACATAACTATCCAACATGAAATCTACTAACTTCTATCAAACATGAAATCTTCCAACTTCTATCAAACATGAAATCTACTAACTTCTATCAAACATGAAATCTTCCAACTTCTATCAAACATGAAATCTACTAAATACTATCAAACATGAAATCTACTAACTATTTACTAAACTATGTACACTATGGTTAATTTTGCATCTTCATTATTCTTCATATGCAATTCATGAAAAGAATGCTTCTTAAGTTGTAGAATATGCACTTTAGTCATTGGGTTAATATAAATACCCCAAAAGCCCAGTGCAGTAAGTCCAATTGTCTTCATGACTTTAAAATTTCTTGTTTGTTCATTTGCGTTGCCATTGCGTTAGGTTTTTTTTTGCGATTTAGGTGCCTGGGTAATTGGTTAGATGGAATCATTGTTCAGATGATGTCAATGGTTAATATAAAAGCTGTCATGGGTCCACTACATGTACCACGGGGTCTCTGTGGAGCTTGACATGGAGGCAAAGTAAATATCTCTGGCCTTCCTTTTTTAAGGTTACCGTCCAGCACTATCTGCGGCACTCTAGCAGCCCTACCTGGCAGACAGAAAAACAGAAATATTGATTAGGAGCTGTGAGACTACAAAGCAAAAAAGGGCTTCTTCGGGAAGATGCTAAGCCTGATGAAAATCTACCAACTTCTATTAAACATGAAATCTACTAACTTCTATCAAACATGAAATCTTCTAACTTCTATCAAACATGAAATCTATTAACTTCTATCAAACATGAAATCTAACTTCTATCAAACATAACATCTACTAACTATTTACTAAACTATGTACACAATGGTTAATTTTGCATCTTCATTATTCTTCATATGCAATTCAGGAAAAGAATGCTTCTTAAGTTGTAGAATATGCACTTTAGTCATTGGGTTTATATAAATACCCCAAAAGCCCAGTGCAGTAAGTCCAATTGTCTTCATGCCATTAAAATTTCTTGTTTGTTCATTTGCGTTGCCATTGCGTTAGGTTTTTTTTTGCGATTTAGGTGCCTGGGTAATTGGTTAGATGGAATCATTGTTCAGATGATGTCAATGGTTAATATAAAAGCTGTCATGGGTCCACTACATGTACCACGGGGTCTCTGTGTAGCTTGACATGGAGACAAAGTAAATATCTCTGGCCTTCCTTTTTTAAGGTTATCGTCCAGCACTATCTGCGGCACTCTAGCAGCCCTACCTGGCAGACAGAAAAACAGAAATATTGATTAGGAGCTGTGAGACTACAAAGCAAAAAAGGGCTTCTTCGGGAAGATGCTAAGCCTGATGAAAATCTACCAACTTCTATTAAACATGAAATCTACTAACTTCTATCAAACATGAAATCTTCTAACTTCTATCAAACATGAAATCTATTAACTTCTATCAAACATGAAATCTAACTTCTATCAAACATAACATCTACTAACTATTTACTAAACTATGTACACAATGGTTAATTTTGCATCTTCATTATTCTTCATATGCAATTCAGGAAAAGAATGCTTCTTAAGTTGTAGAATATGCACTTTAGTCATTGGGTTAATATAAATACCCCAAAAGCCCAGTGCAGTAAGTCCAATTGTCTTCATGCCATTAAAATTTCTTGTTTGTTCATTTGCGTTGCCATTGCGAAGGACTTTACGGCTTTCACTGCTTTGTGAGAATGGTCCACGTGTGAACATTGTGACGTGAGAGGAGATTGGGAATGTGCTACGTTGAAGCTCATACATTTTCCCATGGTACCAGGTGACTAAGGCTGATGTGGCCCTCTGTGGCTCCGGAGCTGTCCCAACAAGATTCGAGCCCTACCTGGCAGACAGAAAAACAGAAATATTGATTAGGAGCTGTGAGACTACAAAGCAAAAAAGGGCTTCTTCGGGAAGATGCTAAGCCTGATGAAAAGCTACCAACTTCTATTAAACATGAAATCTACTAACTTCTATCAAACATGAAATCTACTAACTTCTATCAAACATGAAATCTACTAAATACTATCAAACATAACATCTACTAACTATTTACTAAACTATGTACACAATGGTTAATTTTGCATCTTCATTATTCTCCATATGCAATTCATGAAAAGAATGCTTCTTAAGTTGTAGAAAATGCACTTTAGTCATTGGGTTAATATAAATACCCCAAAAGCCCAGTGCAGTAAGTCCAATTCTCTTCATGACATTAAAAATTCTTGTTTGTTCATTTGCGTTGCTATTGCGTTTTTTTTTGCGATTTAGATGCTACATAGCAAAAAAGGGTTTCTTCGGGAAGATGCTAAGCCTGATGCACAGCATTTATAAATTAAAGAAGCACATTCCCTTTATTCCCTAAGGCACCCACTCAGGTACATACACACGTTCTGGGTGAAATCCTAGTCCTTGCTTGTCCAGATGCCAAACCACATCATTCGGTAGCCTGGGACAAGGAAAAAGAGGATAAAGGATACCTTGCAGATTTCCTTATTGGGCAACAATGCAGGTTTTTATTGACCATGGGCACCACCTGAACATTCATTCCGTCGAAGGAGGTGACAAGGGCATCTACTATTGCTGGCTGGACAGTAAACTGAAGGCTGGATTCCGGCTTAATGTGGTGAGAGACCCACTGCGGCAACGCAAATTCACTGACCCGGACTCAATTTACGCCATGAAGACTATTGGCCTTTTTTGCTTTGTAGCAAGGAGTCTCACAGCTCCTAATCAATATTTCAGTTTTCCTGTCGGCCATTAAAATTTCTTGTTTTCATTTGCGTTGCCACTGCGTTAGTTTTTTTTGCGGTTTAGGTGCTACAAAGCAAAAAAGGGTTTCTTCGGGAAGATGCTAAGCCTGATGCACAGCCTCTATAAACTAAAGAAGCACATTCCCTTTATCCCTAAGGCACCCACTCAGGTACATAGACACGCTCTGGGAGAAAACCTAGTCCTTGCTTGTCCAGATGCCAAACCACATCATTCGGTAGCCTGGGACAAGGATAAAGAGCGCCTGTACCTTGCAGATTACCTTATTGGGCAACAAGGGTCCATGCGGGTCTTTATTGACCATGGGCACCACCTGAACATTCATTCCGTCGAACGAGGTGACAAGGGCATCTACTACTGCTGGCTGGACGGTAAACTGAAGGCTGGATTCCGGCTTAATGTGGTGAGAGACCCGCTGACGCAACGCAAATTCACCGACCCGGACTCAATTTACGCCATGAAGACAATTGGACTTATTGCCCTTGGCTGTTTTGGGGTATTTGTGATTATTCACTGCCTGAAGTGCATTTCATACAACTTCAGATGCATCCCTTCATTGACAATTAATTAATTAACAATATTTTACAAGCTAACAAAAATGCCCTTCTCTGCCGTAAAGCCCTTCATCTTCTACTGATATCATCATCAGGGGAACAATCTTACTCCAACAAGATGTAAAATAATGTTAAAAGAACATCAAAAGAGTTAAAATACCAGCTTTTCAAATACACATGGGGTGTTTAGATTTCAAAAATATATAGTTTATGGGTATATTGATTTGGCCGGCTTCCATGATTGGATATGTAGCAAAAGAAAGAGTCCTGGAACACTTGGGTAATATCAGGAATAAAAATCTTAAGCACAGTGTCCCTAGACACTGCAATACATGTCCGTTCTTTTCAGTAGAGACACTTAAAATAATTGGCATCAATTGGGTCCCAAAACACTGGAGGGGGGGGCAACACAGTGGAGAACCTGTCTAAAAGGGAAGCGGAGTGGATCTTTAAACTTAAAACCTATAAAAATGGGGGACTCAACATGGAACTAGACATCCTAGCACATATCTAACTAGCATGCTCCATATATGGGGCAATATCGAATTTGTGGAAAAACCCCACAGTACCTGAATTATAAATACCCCACACATGGTTGTTTATTTGATCCTTATATATATATATGTATATATATAAATATATATTTATATATAATATATATAAAAACAATATACCCCCCCTATTTGTTTTCTAAACACAACACAATAATTAATAAAAACTACACCTTTTAAATTATATCTTTTTATTAATTTTTTATTAATTAATTTTATTAATTTCCTATGACATTTTGTGATATCTATTAAGCCCTCATACACTCTACATGTATTGCAATTAGCACCCTCACTAAAGAGCCGGATAGACAGCTATTGCATCCTCATTAAACTTCCACTAAACCCGTAATCCACCTGTATTCTATCTATATTGTGATCATATGTACAGGGTAGGGGTTTACGATGTCCATCCTGCGGTCCTTTTGCCTTCCCGTACCGATTACAATGATCGGATGCACACCGTGGGGGCACACGGTGTTTAGCCTGCCGTCCGTTCGCCTCCCGTACCGATCACATAGACTGTAATAATACCCGCTGATCGGCACCTTCCTGTCTCATCTCACACCTCGGTATCCGCAGGGCTAATGATATTTCACTTCTCTGTATCACGTTCATTCCCCCTGTAACAAGAAACACATTTGTAAATTATACAAAGAAAGTTCACTATGTTCCACTTACCTTCCATCCTATGATGATACACCGACCGGGACATCTGCCACCTTCCGGACAAATACTGCCACACACACAGGCAAGGAGGAACAAGAACTGAATGAAACCCGGAAGTAATCCAGACTGACGTCAGAAGCCGAAATGCAGATGGCGCCGAACATTTATAAGAACCACTACAGATGAAGAAAGTCACTCCTGATGAAGCTGCACACAGCGAAACGCGTTGAGTGACCATTTTGGACGATTTCTTTATTTTATAATCAGCAATATAGCTGTTTTAACCATTTTACCGATTTGATTTTAAAACACTACAGTGTTTTTATATATATCCAGTATATTGTGACCTGGAAAGAAATAAATTTATTTTGTACCATTTTGTACCATACCTACTGTGTGGGCAGTTATCTGTCATACGCAAAGGTGGAAATATACTTACACTTAAACCAGCATAGAAATGTCCGTAGTCCCTGGTGACAATCTGGTCCTGTTGGTGTGTGCCTCAGTCCAGTGGATCCACTGTATATTTCCACCTTTGCGGTCCCGGCACTTACAACAGTATTACACTATTGGATATCTTCTGTTTCCCCTTGTGTTCCCTGACATACACTCCATGCGAGGATCCTGAGAGCACCTTCGTGATATGTGTTGACCAACACAGTAAAACTGTGACTGCAAAATCTGGGATACATTGGGCAGATTTTTTACTTATCCACCTACACTATATATTTTTTTGTTTGCTTCCATTTTTTTATATCGAATGGAATACATGAGCGCCCCCTAATGGACCCTTGCTGAATACTTTGACACCCGGAGAGTGTTGTTTAAGGGCTGCAGCTGTGTTTCCATACATACAAAAGGAAAGTTCCTTCTTACCGTTACTTTATTGAGTTTTACCCCTTTCTTGGCTGGTTTTCAACCTATTTCACATTTATATATGATTGGATATGTGGCAGACTGACCAGATGTCCACATTTCCCAAATGGGGCCTTTTAGCCCCCAAACATCCAGGCAAACCAAAGCATTTGGGGGTTGCTTGTCAGTGACATATAAAAGAGCTGAAGATTTATACCAAAAGTACACATTGTGTGGAAAAAAAATGTTTTTGAAATAGCAAGCCTACTTGTCCCGAAAAAAAAAAATACTTCAAGTAAAAAACAGTCTTGTCATTAAGGGGTTAAAATGTTAGCTTGTAAAGTATCGTGCATTTATACTTCTATTTTATGTATAAACATTTAATTCTCCTTTCCAGCATTATGTGAAAATAATGCAACAGACGCTGAATATCACAGACAAACATATTTTATTTTAATCAAACATAACAGTCCAACATAAAATCTACTAACTTCTATCAAATATGAAATCTACTAACATCTATCAAACATAAAATTTACTATCTTCTATCAAACATTAAATCTACTAACATCTATCAAACATGAAATCGACTAACTTCTATCAAACATGAAATCTACTAAATACTATCAAACATAACATCTACTAACATCTATCAAACATAACATCTACTAAATACTATTAAACATAACATCTACTAACATGAAATCTACTATCTTCTATCAAACATTAAATCTACTAACTTCTATCAAACATGAAATCTACTAAATACTATCAAACATAACATCTACTAACATCTATCAAACATGAAATCTACTATCTTCTATCAAACATTAAATCTACTAACTTCTATCAAACATGAAATCTACTAACTTCTATCAAACATGAAAACTACTAAATACTGTCAAACATAACATCTACTAACATCTATCAAACATGAAATCTACTAAATACTATCAAACGTAACATCTACTATTTACTAAACTATGTACACTATGGTTAATTTTTTGTCTTCTATATTCTCCATATGCAATTCATGAAAAGAATGCTCAGTAAGTCCAATTGTCTTCATGACATGTCTGGCCATCGATGTGGCAAATGTACATCTTGCCAAATAAGCGCAGAACTTTGCAATAACAGGAAAGGAGGACATCTACAGCATTGTTCCCGGCCCTGCTTTTCTACTTTTGGATTCCGTTGGGTACCTGGCTGACATGACCTTTGAAGTACTGGGCAATTGCAAACTGGATAACGTACACTCCGTGGTGTGGTACTACCAAAGGAACTTAGGTGGAAAGGACACACGCATTCTTACGAGAATTACTTCTTCCGTCGTGGACAGCGACGATATAAAACCTGAAGTATCTGGACATTATATCTGCGGCACTCTAGACGGGCAGTTCTTCTACGGATACAACGTTGACATCCAGTCATCCAGGGACGCTCATATCACCTTTGCAGACAAGAATGCAAATCCACAGCTGGAGCTGAAGATGAAGGACTTCACGGCTTTCACTGCTTTGTGGGAATGGTCCAAGTGTGACCGCTGTGACGTGAGAGGAGAACAGAGGAGATTGGGAATGTGCTACCTTGAAAGCCCATACATTTTCCCAAGGTACCGGGTGACTAAGGCTGATGTGGCCCCCTGTAGCTCCGGAACTGTCCCAGCAAGATTCGAGCCCTACCTGGCAGACAGAAAAACAGAAATATTAATTAGGAGCTGTGAGACAATAGAACTTACTGCACTGGGCTTTTTTCTACATAACATTTTATACATAACATCTTAACCCCTTAATTACAAGACTGTTTTTTTATTTTTTTTTCGGGACAAGTAGGCTTTGCTTTTTTTATTACAACTTATAGAGCAATAAATCCAATTAGCATATTGCTATTTCAAAAACATTTTTTTCCACACAATGTGTTCTTCTGGCATAAATCTATAGCTCTTTTTATATGTCACTGACAAACAATCCGCAAATGCTTTGGTTAGTCTGGTTGTTTGGGGGCTAAAAGGCCCCATTTGGGAAATTTTGACATCTGGTCAGTCTGCCACATATCCAATCTTTGGAGCTGGCCAAATCAATATACCCAACAACTATATTTTTTTGAAATCTAAACACCCCATGGGTTTTTGAAATGCTGGTATTTTAACTCATTTTGTGTTCTCTGATGATGACATCAGTAGAGATTATTCTATATATTACTACATTTGTATTTTTTTAAAACTATTTTTTTTCAAAATTCTAATTTACTAAATCGCATAATGATGAATAAGCTAGGCTTCATTGACTTTCATGGTTGAATGCAGTACTCTTTTTTCAACTGGCGGTGCCATCTTGTGAGTGGCAGTAATGTCACTCACTGATGGAGCTTGTGGTTGTGGGGGTTGTGTTGCTGAATGCCTTGTTATCGAGGCATTTCCGCAACACCGAATTATACTTAGATTCAAAAATCTTAAACCTAAATACCCCAAAAGTATTCCATAGCCATTGCGTTTCTGTGCCCAATATTTTAAACTGTATTGCATATTTCTATAACCTACTACTCAGAGTTATTGCCGTGCTAATATTCCTCTGTGCCGACTTTATTAGCTACTGATTTAAATAAAACCCTTTTCAAATTTGCATGTAAATATCTGTCTTAAAAGAAATATCTGATCACCAACAAAGAGACGTAACCGTTGGCTTTGCAACTGTTCACGCGGGCAAAAAAAAAAAAAAACAACGCCTTTGGATACATTTTAATTTTTATGCAAATTAGTCCTATTGCAATTCTCGATGTTTGTCATCATTAGCTGTTGCTCAGTTTGAAGAAATGCTGATTTAGGACATCATTTAATATGAAAATTGTGCACTGAAGCAAATTGGAAACAAAAAAAAAGGAAACGGGGGAAAAAAAATAAAAGAAAAGCCATCAGTCCCTGTAGCATTTCATGAGACATTTGGTAGAAGACATTAACATCTCTTAGACATTTGCTAAAACATCTGTCTCGCATGCTGTGTGATTTCCAACACTTGATTCTGTCCCATATCGATTCATTTCATAGCAAAGTTTTCTACAATGGACAGCAACGCAATGTCAATTATCGAACACAAAGAGCAATGCTTTGTGTAGTTTATAATGAGTTAATAATGGTTATGGGTAACTAGTTAATATGATATAATGGTTGTTCTGCCCTCACAATGTGTTGCTTGTACAAGGTTTGGCAGACAGCGAACATCTTCTCAGTAGAAACCCAGGAAGCACAGGTACTTTTTGGACTCTTACTGAGACTCTTTAATATTTGATTTCTCTTTTCATCTTTTTTTTACTTTACTTCTGTAAAACTGCAAAATATACAGAATTAGGAACATATATGAGAACACTGTTTGTACATATTCTCAAACTACAATGCATACAACTGACAGGCATACATGACTATTCAAATATCAACTCACAGAAAACAAAGGCCTAGCTAGCCAAGCTCATATCACCTTACTGACATGAAAATAATATACATGAAACAGTACTTAAATCAGTGACAGTATATACTAATGCATTTAAACCAATTACTTACAGACTTTTATTTCCAAGGCCTGTGTGTAAGAAAATGGGAGAGCTCATAACTGTTACTTCTCCTCAGACTTGCTTACAGTGGAATAACCTGGAACAGGAAGTTGACAGAAACATGGCCAAAGTTCACCACCAGGTGGCAGTGTAAGGCACCAACTTTATATATACTAAGCACAGACATATATACAGATATCAGAATAATGGTTAAAAAAATACTTTTAAGAAGGGACAATTATTATTGGTTTTAAGGCCTAGACTGGCCATCAGACAAAGCTTCCAGATTAGGGTTGCCGCCTTTCTTGCAAAAAAAATACTGGCCATGCTAAATTGCATAATGAATTATATATGCGTGACATCACAGAAACATAATGTACACCTACATCCCCCCCCCAAAATTTCCTGTCACAGAAACATAATGTGCACCTATCTTTCCCCCCAAAAAAAGTATTTCTATGATATGTTCTGCATATCACAATTAAAGATGCAATGAAGAATGCTGCTTTGATTTTGTGTCTGGTTAAAAAAAGTATAATTTTAGGATTTCAATAATAAATAAATGAATCACATTTCTGCCTATTTTTGTATACTGGCATTGAAGATTAATTACAGAGGTTAAAAAGAAACATCATTCATCCTTCAACATAACCTGTCACCAACAGATAAAAGAATAATGTGGATCAATTTCTTGTTTTTCCGTAGCCTCAATCACCCGCTGCACTCTAGATGAACCAAAGATAAATGTATTTGAGTCAATAAACCCCCACTATGCTAAAATATATTGAGTGGATTTGGATTTACCCTTCCTGTATTGTGATTTGGCTCCTGAATAGGTTATTGAAGACGTTTCGTTTACTAGCATCCAAAACTCATCATGGGATATGCATTTGGCTATGTTGAAAAATAAATAATTCTGAGGTTCTTAGGTAGAAATGAAGGTGTGCTACAGACAGACGGTTTATTTCTGTCATTACGATGGTAGATGTTTGGCCACATCAAAAATTAAACCCTAAAACATTTCAAGTTTAGGAAATCTACTATCTTCTATCTAACATGAAATCTACTAACATCTATCAAACATGAAATCTACTAACTTCTATCAAACATGAAATCTACTAACTATTTACTAAACTATGTACACTATGGTTAATTTTTTGTCTTCATTATTCTCCATATGGAATTCATGAAAAGACTGCTTCTTAAGTTCTAGAATATGCACTTTAGTCATTGGGTTAATATAAATACCCCCAAAAAAGCCCAGTGCAGTAAGTCCAATTGTCTTCATGACAAACGCTTCCATCGATGTGGCAAATGTACATCTTGCCAAATAAGCGCAGAACTTTGAAATAACAGGAAAGGAGGACATCTACAGCGTTGTTCCCGGCCCTGCTTTTCTACTTTTTGATTCCGTTGCGTACCCGGCTGACATGAGCTTTGGACTACCCTGCAATTGCAAACCAGATAATGTACACTCCGTGGTGTGGTACTACCAAAGGAACTTAGGTGGAAAATGCACGTGCATTCTTACGTCGTGGACAGCCAAGGAGGACAGATTCATTCTGTTGCCCATCTCTCGTACAATATAAAACCTGAAGAATCTGGACATTATATCTGCGGCACTCTAGATGGACAGTTCTTCTACGGATACAACGTGGACATCCAGCCGTCCAGGGACGCTCACATCACCTTTGCCGACAAGCATGTAAATCCACAGCCGGAGCTGAAGATGAAGGACTTCACGGCTTTCACTGCTTTGTGGGAATGGTCCAAGTGCGACCGCTGTGACGTGAGAGGAGAACAGAGGAGATTGGGAATGTGCTACGTTGAAAGCCCATACATTTTCCCAAGGTACCAGGTGACTAAGGCTGATATAGCCCCCTGTGGCTCCGGAGCTGTCCCAGCAAGATTCAAGCCCTACCTGGCAGACAGAAAAACAGAAATATTGATTAGGAGCTGTGAGACAATAGGACTTACTGCACTGGGCTTTTTTCTACATAAAATTTTATACATAACATTTTAACCCCTTAATGACAATACTGTTTTTTACTTGAACATTTCAAGTTTAGGATTTCAGTGTTCTCTAAACATCTTATCTTCACTCAACTATTAATTCTTCCATTAGATGGGACAGAGCTTTGAATATATTGGGTAGGCTATAGGATGGAAGGGTTGGATCGTGTCCCCAAGAGTAAAGAAATATGAAATGGAGTAGGTGGAGATATACACGAAGCAAATATTCTACTTTGGAATGAAGGTTGCATTCTTGAGGGGCTTTGACATGTATTGTGGTGAAACCAAAAATAACTTTCTATTCTGTTTCTAATTGTACTTCTGCATGGTTAATCTGAACACAAATTTTATCAAACGTTCAGCTATTAATAACTTGAACAATTGAATTGTTGAATTTTTACCTATGTTCCTAGAATGTTTCAAAGAAGCTTATGGAGAACCTATCTCAACCTTTTATCATCCAGCTCCTTAATTCTTGTCTTCCGAAAAAAATATCATCTCCCATTAGATTTGGCAATTTCTTACACTGGAAATTCATTCCTGTAAATCAGTGTAAATTAAAAATACGTAATTGGGTACCACCATGTTAAAATATTTTAATACTGAGAATGGAGGTACTTACACATTCTGAGGCATTATACAACACACAATGAAATAGCTGTTTATCTGCTCCTAAGGTTCTCACGAGAGTAAGATTGAAAATATATCTAGCAATATCTCCATTTTCTGATAAGAAAGCTGGATTTTAATCTTTTGCTTTTGGGTATGTAAATTTGTTTTAAGGAAGACAGCGGGATGGGAAGCCTTTTGTAGAATGCATGTCCCATAATGTGCCGCTCTACAGAGATGTGATACATTTTGGACGTAGCTATCTCGTCAGATTCCATTTGTCCCTTTGCTAAAGGCTCCATTCCAGGAAATTACTGTCTTCCACACCTAGATTAACTTGATTGAAAAATGCACTACTTTCTTTCAATGGCCTCTAAATCAAAAACTAAGTATCCCCAACAGCCTCGGCACGATACATGCTTAATTTCCTTACTTCTTTTCTCTGATCGCCTCTACGGAAACAGACAAGACAAGAATTCCAATGTTACACTTCCATAATTCTGCAGAGTCAGGGACTTCTGCGTACTCTCAATAAGTATTTATTTGCATGAATAAGTTTGTGATAACACTGGGACAAAATGGTCTATTTAGGTCCGCATATGGGGTTTTATAAAAATAAAAAAAAAAACCTATAAATGTTTACCTAATCTATTGCGATTCAGATTTGGTAAGGCCTACCTATGGCATTCTACTCGTTAAACCTGTTCTAGGTGTAGTACCATGATTTATCATCTGACTATTCGACTAAACCAAATTGCGAATGACCATAGAGGATAGGAAACTTTAACTCCAAAATATGACAGCAATGACTATCGCTGTCTAATACAGTAAAGACAAAATACATTTTAAAAAAAAACTGTTCCAGGTGTCTCAAGAGTTGCTGGTGTCCACCACAAATGTTGTGAGATGTGGCTAGTACTATTGAGTTTAGTAAATTGTTAAAAACCAATACAAAAAATCCAAGCCCCTCAATTATGAGGTCAAAAAAGAGTAGATAGAATCCCACGTAAATACATTGATGACAGCAAAATAAACAACTTTCTAAATACCAACTGAAACAACACCTTCAAAGAATGACTTCCCTATCGTATCATACAAGGTCTGAAGCTATTCAAAAAATGAATGTGTCTTAATTAATAAGACATAAGTTCCAATGGAAAGAGTGCTCTTGTCCGGTGCGGAAAGTATGGGTCAAAGTTTTCAGCCACCTCTACCAAAATGTTGTAAAGTATAACTCGATATATAAAAATGCGTACGTTGTCCGTTGCTCCAACTTCATTGAAAATATGAAACAAGGATACTGAAAATAATAAGACACTAAATTCCTTTTCCTTACAAACGCAAAGTTGCTAGGGAACAAGTCGTTCCGTTGTAGAACTGCCAGAGAAATTGCATTTACGAGGATTTGACGGGGTGTAACCTTTGCCTACTCTGTCTGCCAGTTAGAAGTCGCGAAACAGCCCTCATCCGAGTGACAGCTCTGACGGGCACATTTCCAGAAAACTCACTGTTAATGGCTTAGGTGGTCATGGTTAAAGGCTCTGCAAAGGAACTCTTTAAGCTCATGCGGAATTGTTATCTATTACAATGTACAATGTAAACCCTTGTCTCAAATGGTTTAGTGCAACTTAGTTATGGAGTAGACTTTTAAAATGGGCTGCAATTAACGTTTTTTTGTCTGATTCGGGATCTACAAGTTTGAAGGTTATGTTGCTGGGTGTAACAGTCGTTGCAATCCTTGAGAAGCGCCGAAGGTAATGATCTGGTACCGTGATCTGTAGGAACATAATATCATTGTTCTGGGATTGTAGATTTCCCAATACGTTTTATTCTGTTGCCGACATAGAATGTTCTGGTTAGGTCGTTTATGTAGCCTAGTACCACCTTGCTATCTGCGTAGAATTTAACGCCATCAGGTTTGAAATCGATTTCAGCCAATATTAGGTCAGCCGTTTCAACAGCCACAGCAGCTCCACACAATACAAGTCTAGGAACTGTGTGTTCAGGTTTTGGTGCTAACTTTGCCTTTCCCAATATGTGGTTTTCCCTTGACATCTGTCACCTTTAGGTAAGCAACAGCTGTGATGGCCTCCATAGATGCATCTGACAATATGTAAATCTCTTTCTTTTCCACTGATGTATGAGATAGAGAAGTATAACAACGTGGATTCTGGAGTTGTTCAAGGGCCTTTAAGGCATCTTTCCAAGCCTCCCTGATTTGCTTTTTTTCTGTGGGCAATGGAGCACCCCAGGCATTTGACTCTGCTAAAAGTTGAGTAGAGACTTCACTTGTATTGTCGCTGGGGCTACAAACCCTAGTGGGTCATAGAGGCTGTTAATGATTGATAGAACACCACATTTTGAGTATGGCTTGTCTTTAATTGACACTTGGAATACAAACACAAAAGGCTGCCATGTTCTAATGTAAACCAAGGCATCTCTGCATAGGTGGTGTATCAATACTTAAATCCAAGTCCTTCAGGTCTGTGGCATGGTCTTCAGAAGGCTTTCATCACCTTGCTGCTGTTTGAGATTATTTTATGAAGTCTTAAGTTTACCCATTTCTCGTGTTACGCTATGATACTCTACTCTATACATAGTAACTCTATGTTACTCTATGAGGGCTTCTTCACAGTAGCTTACTTTAAGTACCTTTAATTTTGGCATGAAGACATCTGCTTCTTCCTCTTTGTGGAGTGCTAATAGATCTGTTTCCCGTTTTGCTGTCTCTATTCGTAGAGCTGCCTCTTTTTTTGCACTATAGCGTCTTCTATCTCTGCCCGTGCTTTAATTATAGCTGAGTTTTTAGATGAGGAGATTGTGCTCCTAGATTTGATAGAGCGCTTTGATGAAGAAGCATATGATGATTAAAAATGGTTAGGTTAACTGTATATGTAAATGTCAATTTACAGCATGGTATATAAAAAGAACCCTTCAGTGCCTCCTATACTGAAGTTCTGATCCTTCTTCTCATGCCACCCTTGAAAAGGCTGCTTGAACCAATCAGGAAATCTGCTTTCATTCTATGGACATGTAATATGTCTTTCTGCTACATGCACTGCTTATTTTAATCTGAAAAAAGCCATCGCATCGGTTTATTGACACGTAAAATGTAGCACTTGGCGAAGCGCTGATCTGCGCACTCTGCTTTTAGAACTAAACGCAGCTTTGGAAATAGATATTTCGGTACTACCCAGTATCCATGGAAATAATTCTTTTGCACGAAACAAATAACCGCCGTGCGACGCAAAAACCAGGTATGAAAAAATCTTAACGATTTGGTTTCGTTTTTATACGACTAAATGTTCAAAGGAAAGAACAAAAGGAGAAAGCTTATAACGGATGTTAAGATATGAAATTATGGAGAAAACAAACCTTGGAATCACTTTGTAGTTTTTACTTACAGCCCAAAAATATTCTTTAATTGGTCCATTTCCTTTTTTTGTTGTTTTTTTTTGCTAATGATTTAATGCCAGGCTTTTGACAAATTATTTACAGAATTTAATAATTGTGGCTTTTTCTCAGAAGTGACAGGAAAACAATTGGTGTACTACTTTTCTCCACGAGAATGGAGAGAAAGCACATTGACATTAAAAATAGACTGTCCAATTAAAGGTTGTGTAATTAATTAAGTGCATATTCCGTAGTTCTGGACCAAGGAGAATATTCATCAAAGGCATCAAGTATGACCTATCTTGTTCCAAAAGCCAAACACATTTAACAAAAAAAATATGAAAATTGATGACTATATTACTACGAGTAGAGTGCGTATGGAGCATATCGGAGACAGGTGGGTTTGATTCAGCATGAAAAGGTTCACCTTAAATCAAGTGTGATTTATGTTCCCGATCACTTTGTAAAACTTATTGTTTTAGAGGCCTGGAAATCTGGAAAGGCAGCTGAATGTTGAGGGTTGTTTGCCAAGTTACTGCAAAGCAGCTGTGTATCAGTCATTGTATTGACCTCAATGGGACCTCACTTACATCTCGATGTTTAAAGCCCAGACCTTGCCAGGTTAAAAAAAAATGTAAGATGATGATCAGAGCATAGATAACAGAGACAGTTCTTCTGACATGGCCAAGTCCTTCTGTGCCCTGGTCAGTATCACATTGAAGGGTGGAATAATCCATTGTTTTTGGTGCCACATGGTATGACCCAGAATGGGTCCTCCTTTATGACAGCTAGATTTAATGCTATTCCATGTCTTGGCATCATTGACGTGAATTTGTTCTAGCTGTTTTGAACCCGGATTGTCTTGACCTGGAAGACATTGGCTTCTTTTTTTGATCTTCAAAATTCTTCGTGCTCAACCCAAACAACATCTTTACACTTTTCTAGTGTTCCTCGTCAATTTAAGTGAAGGTTCTGGTTTATGATGCCACATGCTTTCTCTCTCTAGATAGCTCTTAAGATGCAAGATCTACACATTGGTGACCCAGTTTTTCTACTAGACTTTATCTCAAGTTATACAAAGAGGATGGGGATACAAACAGGGAACCGGGAGCATTTTCCAAGCATTGTTCTCTCCACTTCTGGGTGAGATTGTATCAAAACCAAAATTGATTGTTTGATGCCTTAAACTGAGAGAACAAAAGAACTTATTGTTTGCCTGCTAGAAATTCAGGCAGGTTTATATTGTGAGAGTAATGGCACCCCCGGCTTTCTCTTCATCATCACAGAGGCAAGGCAAAAACTAGTGTCATATATAGTTCAGTTGAGTTCCCTTTAAGTCAAGGCTGAGGTTGCCCTTTTCTTTCTCGAATCCAAAGTGTATGGGAAAATGTTAAATCACACCACGTGCTTGGAATAACTTTCTGAATGTTAATTCTCTAACACTAAAAGATAGGCATCTAAGAAAAACTTCCTAAATCTATTTTATACATAAAGAAAATGCATTTCTAAATCACCTATAGTTTGCGGAACGTAGTCAACTGCTTTCCATCACCAAGAATATTAAACAGAACTCTGGAGTTCTAAATATTTATTTTAGGAATACACATTGCCTCTGCTTTCATGTAAGGTTAAGCTGTAATCTTTGGCTTGTCAGCTTCAGGATATAGCAGTGGATAAATCACACTCTGTCAATCTGATAGATGTCTACGCTGTTGTATACAAATGCAGGGATATGTCAATGTATAGGCCAGTTTAAGTTGCGTATCCTATAAACACTGACATTCCTTAGCAATGAAACCATTTGCTGGATAAGCAATCAGAGCTCGACCGGGTTTGATGTTTTCAGACTCAATCAGTTTTTTAATGATTTCAGATGTTTGCAATTAATGAACCCTTAGATTAATTGGTGGATTATGGCAAGAACGACTGGGGAAGTGGTAAAGAACCATCAATACTTTACACCTACGCTGACAGACGCCATCGGTTCGTCAGCTATTAACGATAGGTTGATCACCTTTTGTGAAGTTTCTGAAATTTAATACACGGTTAGAAATATGAAAAACCAGGTGGCCGCTTCGGTAAAAATCAGTATTGAGAAAAAAAAAAAACAGATGTGGTTTCTCTGTTGTCACATTTATCTCAAGTTGAATTATCATCATCATAAAAAAATCAAACTGTATGTAAAGATCGGTATTTACAATTATTTTTGCTATCTTTTTACACTTGTGTATTATTTACAGATTCAAAAAAAGACCTCATTTAAAAAAAAGACTTCAACAGTGAAGGACTGCCGCTAAAATGATGCTTGACATTAAAGGAAAAGGTAGGAAAAAAAATACACTTTTTTTAAAGGCGCGATTAGGACCCAATACAACTATAAATATTTTTTTTACATATTAAAAAAAAATGAATATTTTTTTTTAAATTGCCATTTAATAAAAGCTGTATTTTTTTAATACTTAAATACAGGTTAATAAAATCAGGAGTGAAATATATGAGTATTGTGATAAAATATGCAGATTTATTTCTTGAAATGTTGAAGCATTACAAAAAAACAGTAAAACGACTTGGAAATCTGAGAGATACGTATTGCAAACTTTTTTTTGGACCGACCTCGGGAATGTGATAAACTCATTTATTTTTACAATAGCTTTGACAGATTACAATCCCCACCAGGAAGGTTGTAAATTAATAACTGTTATACGAGTATCTGACTCAGGTTTTGTAAGAATGTTTATACGGCATTTGATATTTATGGCCTAAGAAAAATATTTCAGATTTCATCAGATAATGGCTTATTTGTGCAAGTGTATGTGTGTGTAACTGGCAACAAACCCAACACAGTGAATGAAATAAAGATATTTAAGTATCTGCCATAATCTCTTATGGTCTCAAAATATCCTGGACATTGGAAAGAGCCAACCGTGGTCTACAAAAGTACTTGGAGAAGTTTGTGGACGTTGGACCTGGCGGGTCTAAACATAAAAGACATAGAGAAAAAAGAAAAAGAGGAATGAAGAGAAGAAACTACGACGTGTGTATGCATGAAACTAGAATTTATTCGTTTTTTATGTAGTCTTGTCGAGAATGAGCTTCTCCAATGAACCAGCTGGTTCTTCAAAATGTGTGACAATACCATTGAGTTAATAAGTCCAACGACCCTGTAAACTTCCACTTTAAAGAATACTTATTCCTCTTTTTTTTCTATGACCTTATTTCTTCCTTTTCTTCCATGATTTATGATCATTTGCGAGACTACGTTATTGCTTCCCTTTATGGCATTTGGTGTCATCTTGCTCTGTCACAAATGAAATCCATAAAGTGTGGTTGATTGCTATAAACCATTAGCGCTAGTCACTGAAAGTCAAGGTTTTTGAGTATATAAAAATTGACAGATAATGACAACTAAGTCATATCAGGGATCAGCAAAAACGCAAAGGGTCATATGAAGCGATGTTTTCCCTGCCCCATTTTTCAGCTCGGAGCGTACTGTTCAGTATTGTGCTACAAATCGTGGACGACTGTCACTGTTTCTGTGAGAAATGAAATAAATAAGCTTTTTGAAGGAAAAGGATTTTTTGGGAAATTAAATGTCATTTGGTCACCCGCAAAGATCATGGCTTTCAAGACTAAGGGCCCCCCAAAAGTCCAGGTTAATAGTATTTCGCCTCCCGGCAGGACAGAACAGATGCCAAAGGTTTTATAGTAATTTAATGCAAAATATCTAAAATAATCTCAATTGGGGCTTCCTCTGTGCAAAATTCTACTTTTCACATTTCAAAACACAAACGGCATTGATCAAAACCGATTAAAATTACAATTCTGCATTTAAATGCAGCGTTACGGGGCTGCATGTGCCTATGATGTGCCGCACAGGGCGCCATGGCAACAGGGGCGCCTGACCACGACTTAAATTAAAACATCGTTTGTTTTTTTAACTTTATTTAAATCCTCCATGTTAAATAAAGTTTTTTTTCTGTTGCAGTGTAAACGCCGGCACCGCGATGGAGTCACGGAGAGTGAGGGGCGCCGAGCAGTTGCTGAAAACTTCACGAGCAACCGGGACTTAAATTAAAGCATCGGTTTTTTTTGTTGTTGTTGTTTTAACTTTATTTAACATCCAGAGCAGCAGAGAGAGAAGACGGACGCCTCCCGCTCCCACCGCAGGACTCAACAAGGTAAGTAAGGATAATGAGAAGTAGGGAGAGGGGGTGAGGGGAAGGCAGAGAGGCGGGAAGGCAGAGAGAAGGGGCAGTGAGATGAGGCAGAGAGGGGCAGTGAGATGGGGCAGAGGGGGGAAAGGCAGTGAGAAGGGGCAGAGGTGGTAGATAGTGAGAAAAGGTAGTTTTTTCCTTTCCTTTTTTGGGATAGGGGGCGCGCCACAGGAGTAGTCCGCACAGGGCGCCAGAACACTTAAGGTCGGCTCTGGCCAGACACATCCAGCCATTGACATAGCGTGCGGGCCAGACACATCCAGCCATTGTTCGCGCTCTGCTGCACTCGATCTCCCGCTCCAGTGACAGATATTGAGTGTTAGCCGCCATTCACCTGGTGTGCCAGGTGGTCAGTCTTGGCCTGATTAAGATGATAAAATTAGTAAAGAAGGAGGTTGCCAACAAGACAAGCTCAGTTCAGTTCTATACAGGTGAAACAACATGAAGTCCCGAGTTACACTGACACCTACTGTTCACCGAGTATATTACATGTGCTTATGGAATACATTCTAATATTTTAGTAAGGAAAACAAAATACACAATGCCAGCATGTCTAAAAACAATCCTGCTCTTAATTCATACAAGTTCAACATTTCCAAAGTATTCTAGAAATTCTATATGGAGTCAGACATGCAGACACAGACAGAAAGTAAGTCACTTTTTAAATCTTTACTCTCTTTAACATGGTTTCCATCATTAGCGTATGCCCATTACATTATTATTATAATTATCTACTTATATAGTGCCAACAATTTACGCAGCACTCCATACAGTCCATACATTCAAAGGGTACGACAAAACTAGAAGACAGACAAACCCATTATGTAAAGAGGCCACTGCTCCGAAGCCTACAATCATTAAACACGTCTTTGCATTATACACATCATAGCACAAGCCTGGAATTGCATGAGCCATATAGGAGTTCTGAACTTGCAGTAAATTAAATGCAAGCCAAATAAAAGGAATATATCTCATTATTATTTATTTTCTTTGTAAACAGTGTTGTCACGAGTGAAGGTTCAGCGACCTTCCATGCTAGTGAATGTATATTTCAATATAAGGAGACTATCCAATCAGCGAACAAATGGTTCTACTTACTTCTACTTCAATACAGGCAAGAGATATAACAAGATAACAAATAGAAATTACATATTGGATACATGCATTTGGGGCATTGGCTCTAAATGTACAAAAGGGGCTGAACAAGTCAGACGTCATCATAACTACATCTGGATTTAACAGCTTAGTTTCCCATTTAATCAAGGTCAAAGGCCCTTGTCCTGTAAAATTGGTGCATTTGTTTTATATTTGTTAGAAACAGGTATAGAACTGTAGAGAAATGGAGCGAATTTAGTAATGAAGATAATGTTGTTGGTCAGAACAAGCTTTCAAAAATACTAGTCTTTTTTTCAGACCTGTAAGAAGACTTCATTAAAACATTCTCATTTTCAGCCTTCTACTTACTTAAGTACACTACCAAGCACTAGGTGTCTTAGCCATACCCATTGCTAACAGGTGTATAAAATCTATCTTATGGTCATCCATCTCCTTAGACAAACATTGGCGATAGAATGAGTCGTACTGAATAGCTCAGTGACTTTGAACATGGCACTGTCATAGGATGCCACCTTCTGCTAGATCTGCCCCAGTCCACTGTAAATGCTATTATTGTGAAGTGGGAAAGTCTAGCAGTAGCCACAGCTCAGCCACAAAGCGGTAGCCCACGCGCACTTCCAAAGTAGGGCTGCCGAGTGCTGAAGAGAGAAATGCATTACTGTCCTCTGTAGCATCTCTCACTAGAGGGACTCAGACAGCCTCTGGAAGCAGCATCAGGACAATCGCTGTGTCAGGAGCTTCATGAAATCTGTTTGCATGGCTGAGCAGCTTCACACAAGCCAAAGAACACTATACCAATGCCAGTCTTTGTCTGGAGTGGTGGAAAGCCCGCGGCCACCGGACTCTGGAGCAGTGGAAATGAGGTGTCCGGAGTGATCAATCAAGCTTCACCACCTAGAAGTCTGATGGACGGATGTGAGGTTGGTGAATGCCAGGAGAGCACTACCTAATGAAATGCATAGTACCTGCTGCAAAGTTAGGTGGAGGAAGGATAATGGTATAGGGCTGTTCAAGGGTTCAGCTGGTCCTAATAGTTCCATTAAAGGGTAATGTTAATGAAGTATGGGTCTCTGGCTCGCATATGCGGCAGCCCCAATGCGCACCGATTCCATGTTTTGTTGAGCTCAGATGTTACTTAGGTGCTGACAAGAGCTTTCCGCTTCAAGACCCGGAGTTAGGCAAAAATTTTAGCTCACCAATCATCGCAGAAGGACCATGGGAAAAAGGCTTCGTATAAAACAAATTCTATTATCTGTCACTAGATGTCACTTTTTGCATCTTTTCTGTTTTCTAAGTACCTGTAATACACATTAACAGTAATAGCTGCTATAGTAAATTAAAACCTTTAGTTTAGGTTTATCCCGTGATAACCAATGGAACATAGCTAATAATGCTCCAATTTTAGCTTGTGGCACAATAACCTCCTCTTTATAACTAATAGCTATGGGTATTTTGGCTCCACCGTGTACATAATCACAACGTATTCCATAAAGCTACACACCTGAATTTAATACCCAGGAAAGTATTTATTACATTAGCACATTAACTTATTTCACACCACATAACCTTTCAGTACCGCAAACCGGTACATTGATTGTGTGTATTTTGTCACTGGCGATTATGCACTTTAAGAAGTAAAAGGTGACCGGCCCCGGGACTGATCCAAATGCTTATAGTACCCAAGGATGGCATAAGGGAGGGTGGAGTAAATGTTTTGTCTCTCCTTGCGCCAGATCCACCTCTCACTGCACTGAAATTAATATACTTAATTGCTTTCGGGCTCTTGAGTTACAGCAGCTAAGTATTCAAAAATGCTGTATGACGTTTCATATTTTAAATTCATGCTGACTGCAAAAATGCCATCTTATATTAAGAAAACTCTCGCTGCTATAAGTTGATTTCTACCCTATGTTGCTTAATAGATGTAATTTTCCCAAATCCTACATTATGCAGTTCAGTATCCAAAGATAACCCAATGCAGAGGTGATTAAATGGTAATAAGTATTATTTACATGGCAATGGAAAGCACCTCAACATCCTTTTCTTAGGATATGCATGATTATCCATCCCATTATGTTTTTAACTTCTGATAAGTTGCAGATGCCTCTACTGGACGCTGGTGGGCTTCTGGATGTGGCATTTTTGTTACATTGTAGTTTAAACCAAGTTTTGCTACATAGTGAAGAGGGGCAATAACCTATACAAGGATGGCAAGAATCACTGGACAACCTGGACCCAATAAAAAGAAACCATATTCGCTTTTCAACTGTTTTATTTCACTTAAGTGACACTTATGGGCACAGAACAGTAAAGATTGTGATGTTAGAGTCCCAACAAATATATACAAAAGATGATCATTTGGCGTTGTTTGCTTGGATCTTTTTCTGTCCTCTCTTGTTGTGTTTCTTGGCAAAGCGCATGTTCCTCAGAAACTTGGGGTCAACCTAAAGTGGGAAAACAAAAGAGAAAAAAAAATTACAAATTGCATTACTAGCAACATTAGCAAAATAATTGAAGTCTAGAAGGGGCATAGGGCTTTTGTCACAATAACAGGACGAGTTATCCCCTACAAAGACACTCATTTCCAGAACATCAACATAGGTTATTATGTAAATATCCCTAGGTCACAAGTAATTAGCAGCTAAAATGTTTCTACTATATCTAAAGTGTTCACCAGCGTGCACAAGGACCAAAACCCCCAATTAAGATGCCGTTTCAATGCTGTTCAGAGCAAACAGCAAAATGGTTTTACATAACCAAACTGCAAGCTGAGTTGATAATACCCCAAGGGCCAAGATGTATTGCTGTATCCTATTAAACCTTTATACTGTCAAACTAGCAGAGTGCCACATAACACAGTAAGACTAGGGGCAACAACAAACCCTGCCCCTAAATACGGTTTCCTGCTTTTACATACAGCACCATTCATCAACAAAAAATCCCAAGTAGTATATGCATTCTGAGCAACTGCTCGTTCAAATTACACACACAGCTATTACAAAGTTTTAGGCCTGTTATCTTTTATTTTATATACATATATATAGCCCAAAACGCAGTTGTGTACTTGATCACAGTTAATTTGTCAGTGTGTGAAGGCATATTTTATGGCCGATCTTATAAGTCAATTTTAAAATAGCAGTAGAACTTTTAGACAAAGTAGAAGAATTAAGGAATGGTTTTCTCTTCATTCTGTCAAACAACTGATCAGCCAAGGGATATCAACAAGCAACATACAACTACACATCAAATTCTACCACCAGCAAGTGCTGTGCACTGCTAAAACTACTATAAAAATAGCTATTTTGGCACAAGTTCCTTCAGGTAGCGTGGACATAAGCTGATGTTATAGAGTGCACATTGAACACTTACCCCCTTAAGAGATTCATATCTCTGGGATCTGGGCTTCTTGATGCCATTTCTGTGCCATTTACGAGCTATGGAGAAAAAAAAAAAAGTTACTTAATGAATATTTAGACATACCTGTTACAGTAAACAAGGAGGTAGCGTGACACTAATGAGCAACAATTAGAATTATCTTTCTTCAAGCATATATTAACATATAGTCTGGAATGTTTATTGCTACAGTGCACATATTAAGATTTTTAGATTGCACAACACTGTACAAGGGGTAAGCATAAAATGCTGGGACGCATGGCGATGCCGGCTCAGTAGCAGGTATATACTCAACAAGGGAGTACACAAACAAAATATTTGACTTACATTGGTTGTGAGTGGTGTGATTCTTGGACTTTGCCATGATCAATCCTGTTTAATAGAAAATAAATAGCATTTAATAACTGAAACATGGATGGAAATAAATCTATGAATTTGTATACAAGGCCAGATAGTTGCATGTATTACGGAGAGGGACAGCAACACTAGCAGTGCTTGAAATGTCTTGGTTAAGTCACACATTCCATAAAGTTGACAAAAGATCCCAGCAACCACAGTAATGAAATATAAAGAAACTCATCACTAAATGGTACTCCAGCAACATGATGTAATACATGACATTAAATACTATGGTACTGACATAGCACATAAATCCAGTATACGTCACCGTGCATGCGCACCCAGAGCCAGACTGAACCACAATATTACATTAAGTGGATATTTATTTTGTTTAATTTATTTCTAAATATCATGGCCATTGCTTAGCAATTCCTCAACTTCCACTGCAAACAAATCCCACAGAGATATAAACCCAAGGGGCAACGGAGGGGGAATAGCTGTGATGACAGCAGCACTGAATAGGTATTATATATTCTGATTAATATATATTGGTTTATAATATAAAGTCAAAGCTAAAATACAGAATCCCCTATTTTAAAGGCAGTAGGCTTGACGTTGCATTAACAATGTTATTTAACTCCAAAGTCCTGCTAAGGCCGCTACGTAAACTTGGGAGCTAGGATCTAATCTCTAATTTCAACCGTATCTGCCCCGATAAACCTGAAAACAAACCCGGTTTATAGACCCCCGGTGAGCTGGCACTGTACCGACGGGTAATGTGTATTGTTAAACTTGTCAGAAAACGAGGATTGAATCGGATTAAATAAAACATCCATTACAGCCGCCACTCACCGCTTCTCCTACAGCGAGATTCACAAACCGGAAGAGAAAGAAGCCTCCCAAAGCACGCCGGGATGTTACTCGCTTTAGTGCGCCGCGTACATCTCCCACCTAGAACTGACTGCTGCGAACAAAGGTTCCGGGTTCTGAATTTGACAGATGACAGATGATCGATCACCCCGACCACTTGTATCACGATTATTACCGTGTTTATATTTCAAAGGAGACTGCTGCAGTGGCAGCTTATATCATAAATATATTATTGTATTGTCTAATGCATCCGTTTAACTGTGTTGAAGATATTTGGAATGAAAGAAAGGAATTCATTTGCTTCATGGCGGTGGAAATCTGTAACAAAACGGAGCAGCATCGGTGCATTAGTTAATTTTATGTTCCATATGAACAACAGTAACTTAGCAAGTTGGGAGATATAATTAATGGGGATGGATAGTTATGCAAATCCTGTGAAAAGGAAGTTAAGATGTCTGCTCCCATGGTGTTCACCATACCTGGGAACTCTCCGGGTCAAGACCCGAATCCTCTGGGTCGCGGGGTCTTCACACGTCCCGCTCCCCACCCATTTTTCCTTTAAATCCGCGGGAACTCCCACAACGTCAGCGGGACCGACTCCAATGTCAGCAGGACCGCCCCCTGTCGTCAAAGGGAACTCCCATTAACCTCAGCGGGATCGCCCACCAATGTCAGCGGGACCTCCCACCGACCGGACTGCCCGCTGACATCAGTGTGAAGTCCTGGCCACGTCCCAGAAGGGAAGGCTCCGGGTATGGTGTTCACGTAATATGGGGTTCTAGACATGCCTCCCAGTTCCCGTTGTCACACTTTATATCTTAAGCGGCTGCGGCCCTCCGACAGGCTTTACTCCGCATGAGTGCTTATGATTAAGCACTCATATGCTAACTCGTTAAGCGTGTACAGCTCTGTGTCCTTTTGTATGGTCAACCGATACATGACAGAGATATATATTTTTATCACTGTTGTCAACTGGATTTTTAGTCCATGGATTTTGAGTGCCGCTTGCTTCTTGGGAGCGTGTGCCTTCCTAGGTGTTTTCTCAAAGGGCCAGACCCTCTTTTACATGTCTTTCCATATTGGGTGCATTATTTATTACTATATTATTATTATTATTTTAAATGCAGAACTCAATTACATAAACCACACAGCTTTGACCTCACAAGCAACTCATTGTTATTTTTAGGGCACTGTCCTTCCAGGCAGGTCCTCCAGCCCACTTTTTCCGTCAGTGGGGATAACGGACTCGTTGGAGAGATCCTCTGGTCCCCCTTGACTAGCCTTCAAGCTATAAAAGCGTTTGTGGTCAATGCTGTTGCAGGATCTCCCATGTGGACACCTGGCAACACTTTGAAGCCGAGATCCGTGAGGTGGTCTCTATCCCTGCCAACCAATTAATGTGTCCCAATATACATACTTTTTTATTTATTGGAAATAAAATGATAAAATATTTGGGAAAAGAGATGAATTCATTTAATAAAGGTATATGTTATTCTGGTGAGTAGTAATTGTGACATATAAAGAACGTTCTTATGTTGACTTTAAATTGGAAATAGTTGTAACCACAAAAGGTATTTAGTGAAACGTCAAACTCTGTGTTATATTTATGTCATGAGTTGGGTAAGTTTAGAAATGTGGTAGCCTCATTAAGTACTAAAGTAACCTACCAAATCATTACCTCTAGTATTAAACTGATTTCACAATGGAATGTTGTTTTCATTAATCCAACTAATCTGTTATTTCTGAAATGTGGAAATGATTTTATTTGGAAATGAGGTGTCTGTGACACATGGTTAAAATTTTAATCTACAAATATAAACAGATGGAGCAAATACCTGTACATTTTTTTAAATACAGCTTATGTCTCGATTATTACTTTTACCAAGACCTTGACACACTTGTTAACATTCTGTCTCACGCCGTCGGCAAGAATTTTACAGTGATGTCATTAGCAGTAAGTAGAAGTTGTGTTCTTTACATCACACCCTGCCCACATTACTCACCCAGGACATGTGAATAGCCAGTTTCACCATGATAAAGATAATGACATGGAGTGCCAGTCTGTGGGGACTTTGGACAGCTACTCAGAGGTATATGAGCTCAGTTGTCATGACTGCCTCAACCGAATAAGGAAAGTTGGTATTCAGATTTTAAGAAGCCTAATGTAAAATAAAACATTGAGTTGTGATAAACAGGAACAGAGATATAGATGGGAGATACCTGAAATCAACCCCTCCCTACCCCCCTTCTCACATCTACCCTCTCCCTACCCCCCCTTCTTACTATCTACCCTCTCCCTACCCCCCTTTGTAGGTCGCTTACCGTGCAGTCCTGTGGTGGGGGCACAAGGCCTCTGTCTCGCTGCTCTGCTGCGGTGCGCGCGGCTTCACTGCTGAGCGCTGGCATATGACGTCATATGCTAGCGTGAAGCGTGAAGCGCCGGCACCCGAGACAGACGCCTCACGCTCCCACCACTGCAGTCGGGACAGGGATGAGGGGAGGAGAGGAGACAGAAAACAACCGTTCGGCACCCCTTGGGCCCTCCTGAGTGGCAGAACTCCAGGAGCAACCCCGGTAGTTCCGCCACTGCCTGAAATAAGTTCCAAACAGGCCAGTAGCAAAGGATCAAGGATGGGAGGATTTTGGAAGAGGTTAGGAGAAATAGAAGAAATTCAAGAGCCAGGCCAAGTTCAAGTAGAAGTGATAGAGAATAATGCCAGGTCTTTAGTAGATAAATGCCAAAAGCATTGGAAAAGTATTGCAGGTATAATGTTTGTAGGAGAATGGAATGTTCCAGTGTATCTTTTAGTGATTTAAAAGTGCACCTTCTTAGATAGTGCCTTGTGTATCACCGACATGAGCCTGTGGTAGACATCAACAGTTTGAAAACTTTTTTTGTTTCATTCAAAGCATGGAAAGGGAGTGTATAGAGCACACAACACAAGGCCTTTAAGATTCTTAACCATAAAATAATCTAAAAACATTCAATAAGGTGCTAAACACATTGTGGTATCTGTAAATATTTTTTCTCTTGGCTTAACTGAACACGCGACACGCTGATCCATTTTTAAACTGAAAATCGGCTTGTGGAAGGTTTCATCAGCTCTTGTCTAAATAAAACATCTTTAGAAACATTTTTAACTTCCTCGGTTACATAACTTCCTTTTACAGTAATTGCAACAATACATTGACACATGAAATGAATTAAAATGTTATGTTACTAAAGCCCGTCTGACCCAATAAACTGATTTCCACAAGAAGAACAATAACAATTCCTTGGAATAACATTGGGATGTGTTAAATCCAGGGAGTGCGTAAAATAAGTGTTCTTCAAGAGATGACAAGAAATGAAGAATGTAGTTGAATAAAGCCTTGGCAAAAAAAATCATCATCTACGTAGAGAAGGACATAAACGTTGTTACAGTGGAGTTGGTTGCATGGCTCTAGTAAAAACAAGATGAGTGGCCACTGAAGTTGGGCAATGGAACCACTTACCCACTCTGAGGCATCTCTGTATATAAAGATACTGCATGAGGAGAGTTAGAAACCCATGCTTCATCCATGTGTTCAAGGTCTACCTTTCCCCAGTACACACAAGGCAAGTACCTTATGACTGGTGCTTGATGCCACATTTATGTGTTCATTTATGGGACCTGAGAATGTCCTTGTGTGGTTGGGACAATAGTGGAAATACCCAGGTCAATTTTATTCCCGGTCTGTCTTCAGGTAAGGGAGTTAATCTCACTACAGGTAAAACTAGAGTAGGTAGGCATGCATGTCTGGAATAGACACATAGTACCTATAAGGGGTTAGGCAGCTCATGGTCCAGTTATTTGAGTGTGTCAGGTGACTTCTTGACCAAAGCTTTGCATTCATGGCCCATATGATCTGGTATCATGGAGCAGGATCATCAGGTAAGTGGGACCTGAGAGGAATTTTCTTCAGTTGCATGGAAAATGCTTGATATGTGACTCTACATCTTTTTCTATTTTGGCCCTATAAAAGGTATCAACTTCAACTAAAGACTAATATCGTACATTTTGCAACAGCAATATTGATTTTCTTTCTTAAAATGTAGAATGAAAAGTATTGGATCCAAAAGATTATGAAAGCGGAAAATTGAGTGAATACTCATAAAAGATTAAACAGCTCACCTTACCAGATAGCTGGATCCACAGATCACATATATAGTCTGCAAATATAGATTATGAAGGTGGGTTTGGCTTTTAATCAAGCACCACACAAAGTCAGATTCAAAGTTGAAGCCCACCACTCCCAAGTAAAATATAATAAAATGCATATGTGCAGTATATAGTATTTATGCAAAGATGTATCTGCTAGAGTGGACCATTCCATTGGTTGTCAATATAATGCCTATTGTCTCCATCTTAGGGCAATTAGCATATTTTATGTTAGGGTGAGGGTATCAAGCAGTATACCAGTCCTCACAGAGTAGACTGCTTATTTCATTAGCCAAAGGGATGTTTACCTTATGGTGGGGTATCGCATTAACTTAAGGGGTAGTACATTTTGAAACATACCGTTGCCTGTCCTCTCAGCATGCACAGTGCTCAATTATTATGCAGGTAAATATTTAACCTTCTTGATTATCGGCATTGGGGAGTAAAAAACAAAAACAGAACTACGTGATTAAAAATATACTTCTAGTCTAGAGGAAAGGAACAGATCCGGAAAGTAGATTGGGCAAGGGATCTTTTAATATGAACAAGCCAAAAGGAGGTGGTGGCTGGATGTGGGCCATTAAGTAAATAATGACTCTGTTTATATGGGAGGATGTACTTCTTCTCATGTAGCAGGTTGCTTCCTGTTGCCTAAGCGCAGGTATGGGTGGACTCTTGGGCACTAATTATAGACATAGTTTATCATGCCTGCCTAATGTCCCTCTCTGGAGTGATTCTTAGATCTAAATCCCTCCTTTATACCCTGGTGTCCTACTTTCCTCAGATTTCAGAACTGATTCCAGCACTTTTATAAATAAATGTCGCATTAGAAACAATTTCTAGCATTGTTGAAGGTGTAAACACCTTCCAGAAATAATTATTTAATTATTAAATGTATTTGTTGGAACAGCATCTATAAATGATAATAAAGGAACCCCAGTCTTGAAAAGGCCCGGTCCAACTTGGACCAGCCCACTCTTGGAGGCTGTAGGGCAGTGGGGTGATGTAATGCAACATTATGTACGTTACCCACTAGAACTTATAAGACAATAATCAACCATACAAATGCTGTATCATAACTCATACTTGCTGAGTAGTAGCTAGCAGATATTTACTTACTTCCCCCTCACCTGACCACCATTGGTCACCATCAGCAGATGAAGATGACCAGGAAATGTTCTAAGCTGAGGCACACGGTGAGTAAAACTTGCCAACGCTCTGCTGATTCCATAGCTGAAGAGTTCCAAACTTCCACTGGCGTTAATATCAATGCCTTGGCTGGATGCTGCACTAGGCCTGAGCCAGCCATCCACCAGCCACCATCTGCTATGCTGAGTGACGGGATATAACCAGCAAGTGCGGTGTGCCCAACTAGCCCTCGGAAAATTGGCATGTCGGGGAGCCTGATCATCCAATAGGGCAATCTGTCCCCGGTTACGTGGCAGAGGGACTGCCGCCTTAGACCTAGTTGGTGTGGTTGAGACTATACCACTGGGTCTCATGACTTTGGTGGAACGACCCTGGGAAGCAGGAAACATTACTATGAGATAAACCATGGGCAGGGTTGCCAAGTGGCCGGTATATGACCAGCGTCACCAATTTCTTAAATGGTCACACTGGTTGCCAGTTGAATACTCTGACCAGCTCTATAGAGGGAGATGGCTGCTTCTAATAGCCTACCGCCCCTTCTTAAAGTAGAAGCCGGATAGCTGTCTCTTTACTGTCAGACACAATGTAGAAGCCCCCGCAGAGCAGGCAGCCTCCCCTCCCAGCAGACTGGATATAATGTAGCTGATACCTGAGAACTAAGACCCCCGGCACACCACTCATCCAACCTCTACAGTTTCCTTTCAGTCAATCCATGCATGTTGTTAACCTCTGATGTCAAAGTGCAAAACCTCTGTATGCATGTTGTTACATAATCTTTCCTTCCTATTTTCAACTGTGTCATGTTTAATCGCTAAATAATAATAATAAATTAATGATTTATAAATATGTGACAAATTTTATTGCTTAGTAGTAACAGGCTCAAGAAACAGTAAAGGGATAAAAACACATAATACTAAATGCACTGTTTGCACATTTATTTATTCTAACCTACATTTTCTAAACTACATCTAATCTCTGGTAAAGCCAAAATACTCCGATTTTTTTTCAGAAGGGTCAAAATAGTTGATTTCTAAAGACTAGGAGCATTTTCGAGATAATAATAGTCAACAAAAAGTTAACAATATGAACCGAAACAGAAATCAACCAATGGATATATTACTACCGACATATATCTAGGAATCAGACAGACTTTACTGAACCTTTATAACAAAACCACTCCGCTTGCGATTGTTTCCATTTTCTTGTGTTAATATATAATCCGTGTACAAAGTCCAAGCTTTGTTGCAATCAGCACATGGGTGTCTGCATTGTTAAACTGTTGTTTGGTTGGCATGACAATCTTTAAATAAATAAAAGGCAAAGGAGTTTCACTTGAAAGTATTTAATGTTGTGAAGAATTGTCCAAATGAATTAAAATCTAACAAGTTTTATTACATACTAGCTGATGTGTCTGTCGTTAAAATGGTAGGTGTCTATCCATTTTCATATTAGTGTTCGATCAAATCTGTGGGGATCGGCTCTGCGCCTGTGCTTCCTTTCGGCTGTCCCAACGGTGAAAGTTCCTCTACACATCGGTGGCAGTAACTAGAGGACCAGTGGGATAAGACATCAATATTTTAGTACGAGAAACACCATCATGATATTAAATACGATTAGTTGTACACCCCATGCCCAGAATACATTTTACACCCGGAACATGTAATTGATGCAAAAGCAGCTTCTTAAAGGTTTATGTGCGGCTTTACTGTTATGTTGCAAGAGGGACACCACATATATTATATGCAAAAGACAGGTGTCCCACATAAAAAAGTGTGTGGACACCTTATCATCACACGTATTTGAGCTTGTCGGACATCTCATTCCAAAACAATTGGCATTTATATAGATTATAGGCCCTCTTGTGGCTTTAACAGCCTCCCCTATGCTAGGAAAGCTTTACACACAATGTTGGAGTGCGTCTGTGGGTATTTGTGTTCATTCAGCTAAAAGAATATTTATGAGGTCAGGTGCTGATGTTGGAATAAAAGGCCTGGCTTACAATCGGTGGTCCAATTCATCCCAAAGGTGTTCAGTGGGGTTGGTGTCAGGGCTTTGTGCGGCTACTCAAGTTCCTGCACACCACTCATCCCACCATGTCTTTATGGACCTTGTTTTGTGAGCTGGGGCACAGTGATGCTCGAACAGGAAAGGGTCTTCCCCAAACTGTTCCCACAAAGCTGGAAGCAGAGCTTGGAAGCACAGCAATTGTCCAAAATGTCTTTATATGATGTATATTACCCTTCATTGTACTTGGTGATGTGAGACTTGAATACAGCTCCTAGAAACCCATTCCATGAAGCTCCCGCCTCAGTTTTTGTGTTGATATAAATGCCAGGGGAAGTTTGGGACTCTTTAGCTATGGAATCGGCGACTTTTACGCACCGCGCTCCTCAGCACTCGGTGACCCCGCTCTGTGACTTTACGCGGTCTTTCTCTTTGCTGTTTCTAAAAGCTTCCACTTTCCAAAAATACTACTTACAGTGGGCTGAAATATTACAAACTAACTTATTGCAAAGATGGCATCCTATCACAGTACCACGCTGGAATTCACTGAGCTCTTCAGAACGAACCATATTTTTTCACAAATGTTTGTAAATGCAGATTGCATGGCCAGGTTCTTGGTTTTGTACACCTATGGAAATGAGTCTAATTGAAACACCCGAATTCAATAATTAAGAGGTGGATCCCAATACTTTTGTCCATTTAGAGTATCACTTACAATGGACTGAGGAAGACCTTGCAGAGCAGAAGTTTAACAAACTGACTTGTGGCAAAGGTGGCATCCCATGACAGTGCCATGTGTAAAGTCCCTGAGCTCTTGGAGTTTGTCTATGGAGATGGCTGCCCATGTGCATGATATTTACAACTAGGTGCAGAACTCGGCTCTTGTAAAGCATTTTCTAAATTGTCAAACACTATTTTGGTAACAACATAAAAATCTGTGTTTTACTTTTTTCTATTAAGGGTTTTTAGAGTAGAGTGGTGGATACACAAAAAAAACCCATAAAATGAAATACAGACAGTACAAGTTTTTTTTTCTTTCAGTTTTTATATACAATTGCCCTTAGCAAACATGTTCATAAACCATAAAAAGTGATTTTTAAAAAGCCTAATCTTAAAATATACAATTGGCAAAAATATGTATTTTGATTTTTTTTTTTTTTTACAAAGAAAATTTGTGCAAAACATATTTGGTCAATATAAACAAACGGCTCTTAAAAACTGAAAAATATACAGTGGATTTTTTCAATACAGGGAGAAAAATATAAATTTGACAAAATATACAATTTCAATAATCAGTACATAATAAACCGTTCATTCCCATCACCTCACATGGAAAGCATCATCTGACTATTTGTTTTCTGTCACCTGAATAGCAGGTAATACGGTGTCTTTTTTTTTTAGAATGCTGTTTTTAGAAAAATATATATATATATAAAAACTCACTTTACATTATGTACTTTAACCCTTTAAGTGCTCTGTGGGTGGGCAGCTACTACTTGCTGGAAGCTTTGGAGGTTGAACCAGCCCTTCTCATTCACAATGATGTTGGCATATTTATTAAGGCTTTGGGATAGAAGTTTCAGTGCTTTATTACCTAAACTGTGTTTACAATATGAAGGTGGACCTACACCCCTATTAAAAGCACTGTTGGTGACCCCTTCATGCAAGGATAATATACCAAATGCAAGGATAACATTTTTGAATTACAAATATATAATTTCATTCTGTCGTGCAATGATAGATTCGAATTATGAAAGTTTAGCCAAAAGTCTTTGTTTGCTCAGCTATAAAATAACTTAGAAAAAAAGTAGAATTTCTGCCATCAGCCCTAAACAGAAAAAGTAGATCAATGGTGAATGTTATGCTTGGCCCTATATATCAGCTACGGTCTACCGTTTGACCCTTAGTAAATATGCCACATTAAAACAAGAGTAAAGCTGTTTATGATTGTTCCATGAGCAATTCTGGTTTAAACTAGGTTGGCACGTATTAGTTCTCTAATATATATATAACATAGTAAGCATTATCATAGTGACAGACAATACATCTCTCATTTGGCGATGTCATTCAATGTTGCAATGTATCATTCTTCTCCCAAACACTCAAAAGAATTTCAATCCGCTCGCGCCGATCCTGTTGTTTCCAAGCGGTCCGGCATGGAAAAGGTTGTGATTAGTGGGTGTAGTGAAGAACAACTGGTTGGTTGGTGAGCGGATGTCGCAAGGACTTTTTAGTCCCAGTGCCCTCTCGAAATCGAGCAACTGTCCCATGAAGTTAAAGTTTGGAGAAATATTAGATTTTTTCCTTTTCACAAAATCGTAGGCATCGTTCAGGGACAGGTTGAGCTTCTGCATAAGGTAGGCGACTGTGACCGTCACAGACCTGCTGATGCCCGCTAGACAGTGAACCAAAATCCCACATTTATTTGAGCGAGCCTCATCTGCAAAGAAAAAAAAAAGGAGTCATTATGCTTGCAACCATCAATATAAAAATTTAGACTACTAGTGCCCACGTATGCCACACATTATGCCAAGGCTATTCTTGACCATGTTCCCACAATGGATTGTGAGACTCCAGCCAGGGTATCATGAGTATGAGTGCCCCTTTTTGAGAAGAATATAATTTTATTCTTTATATATATATATATATATATCTTTTTATATATTTCATTTTATTAATAGCGCCCAACAAATTCTGTAAGCGCTATTACTATAAGGGACAGTGGAAATGAACAATAACGTTAACATTGACAATATACAAAACAGACAGCAACTTGTTGAGACATACTGGTACAGAAGTAGGACAGGGCCCTGATCTTGAAAGCTTACAATCTATTAAGAAGAATATTATTTAACTAATTTGTGAATGACACTCTCACTTTTCCAGTTATTTCAGTAATTGTATATTTTTTTTTGTTTGCATACAGACATGGAAACATTTTAACTTTGACACACTGAGTTACTGAAGTCCAATGCCAAAGTCCGCTGAACAAGATTGTTATCATCAAAATACACAGTACAGAAGTTGAACTGAATTTATAATCCACGTGCGTCTTAACAAGCGTTTGTGTTTTCATTAATAAATGAGAGCAGATACTTTCAACATTAGTCGTGAGTTATGCTAACTGCGTATCTACCTGGTCAGGTAAATGAAGCAATATAATTACATACAGCAAGTGTAATATTATGCAACCTTTGAATGCTTAGAAATTATGAATGAGTCGGCCAGATGGTTAATTTAACCTTAACGAGCAATGTGCATTGCAGTGTTGATTTAATATGATTGCGCAACCCTGTTTCAAGCATTTCCCATAAGTCTTGGCTTTAAAATGAGGTCAGTCTATAGTACACCTTTAATATGGATGATGGGCCACCACTTGGTAGGCTGGTTCCTCTGCTTTGGCCCCTGATACAAATGGCTTAAGCTGGAACATATATCGGCATTTAGCTACGCAAATCAATCACTGTATGATCCAACTAGCCAGCAGCTGGCACTGTACAGACGTAAAACCTTAAAATTCAGTAATATTCTGGAAATATATATATATTATTATTATTATTTATTATTATTTTTTTTTTAAGGTAGTAAACTCTGACAACTGGCATTCTATGGACGTAAAACCTCTAAATTCACTAATATTTTGGATATAAATATATATATTTTTTGTTTTTTTGAGGTAGTAAACTCTAAAAATAATTTAGTTATGTACCAATATCCAATTTAGCCTAAATGTTTACTTCAAACTATACCACTGTAATTAATGGAAGAATAAATAGTTTAAGTTTATTGGACTGTGATTATAAAAATCAACTAATTTTTGGTTTATTTACACTCTCTTTGTGTTAATCGCAAGATAATCACGTGACAAGTCTGTTTCCTCTCTCCTGAATAGTAAAACTTATACTAGATATCTGACAGTTTATTCAAACAATTGCCAAGCCAGCGTTCCATAACTTTATGAACAGAGATCAAATAAACTTGTAAGTCCGAAAGTTCATTGATAATTTGGAATAATTTCACTCCTCGTCATGTCTTGCGGATTCTCTGTCTCTCTCCTTCTCTCTTCCTTTCCCTATCCTCTCCCCCCTCTCGCTTTAATTTCTTTGTTGGCACAGTGCAGATAGTCTATGGGCAAGTTTGAAGTCTAGAAAAAATTATACTGTACCCTACAGGTCTTTAACAAAGAAAAGAGATGATCCATATGGGTATTTTACACCGGACAACAAGACCATTATATCAGTTAGAAGAATCCTCTCTTTAAGTAAAAAAAAAAATTGATCTAACGGGTGTTATGAAGTCAGCCAATGCATTGTTTGCAATGTACTGGTCAGTGTAAGGTGTGCAAAGAGTTAACACCAAAACCTGGTCATCTGCCAGAAGCCATTTAAGTCAAGGACATCACACTTTGGCTTTTGATAGTGTGTAGGAAACACAGCAGACAATCTTTGGCAACATTTATAAGGGCTTGAGGGTAAGTCATGGGTGATGGCGGAACTGATGGGATTATCCTTGAGTGGGAGTCTTTGTTATCAGCATATGAATTCTGAGAAGTACTGTTTAATAAAATTCTAAGCTATATCATGAAATATGTGAGAGTGTAATAAAGGTGTTAGGCTAGTATATATATGGCATACAGGATTCAGCAGAAATATCACTTGTTGAGAAGCTCGGGAACCTGAACCAGTCAACAAATGATATTTCTTTGGGTTCAATGGGGACGTAGATCGCAAACAGAAGATGGAACTCAACGGACGCTAATTCATATAAAGCATATTTATATAATATATGACCATTTACTTTACATGTGCAGTGGATATACTTGGTCAATACACACGGCACTCAAGGGGTTAAAAAACATAGAAGACTCGCATTTAGTGTTTCTTTCACAATCAGATGATTCATGTCGGTTGCAAAAGATCCCTTAGGGCTTGTGCATTGAAATGCTCCGCGTATCTCACTATGTCTATTGACACTTCCCCACTTTAGAGCAAGAAAAAAAAAGGGCAGCAGCCGCTCAGTAACAGCACACCCTGTTGGAATTGTTCCATGTGACCTCTTCTGCGCCAGGAGATTGAGCAACGCACCAAGATCTAGAAACACGGTTTCCTTGCACAACCTTAGCCCACAAGACAGGCCGTTTTCCCAGTGCGCAGTCACTCTGGTCGTATACTCATTTTGTGTCACTTCCTCAAAAATGACAATGCTGTACTTTGTCCTTTCCTAACATTTCCAAGTGAGATATATGAGCCGATAACTTTTTATAAGCCTCTACTTCCTGTGTCATAAAGATCTTCATGGTGTGGGCGGACGTCATTAGTCCTTTGACATAAAAACCATAGAGTAAATTAAGCCTCACTGGGATTGACAGTTTATCTCTATGGTGTTTTGGGCCAGAAATCATCTCTACCAACTAGGACTGATATTTATATATGATAAAGGCCGCAGAAGCACCAACCAGGTTAGAACTGCCAAAAAAGGCTAGATATGCAAATATAACATGTCAACTTAACAAGAGGAAGAAACGAATACCAAAAAGTCACTTAGTCAGTTTCTGCACTTACTCCCATCCCTGCCTGGTAGGTTACTTTCCATTGCCAGCGTCACAAAGATTTATGGACAATATACAAATAAACACCAAATTGGACAACAGATAAGAACCATTCAGCCCATGCATTCTTCCTGTTTATTTCTTCCTGCTGTAATGACTCAAACCTTTATCAGTTCTTGGCCTTATCTTCTCAGATTCATGATAGCCATAGGCCTATCATATGAACATTTACTTCCCTCACTGTATTGACCTCTACCCATTCTGATGAGAAGCTGTTCCACTTACCTACCACCCCCTCAGTAAAGTAAAACTTCCTTACATTACATCGTAACATTCTAACATCCAACTGTTCTCCTCCTTTGGAATAAACTTATCTCCTATACGTTGCTACGTCTCTTTAAGTATTTAAATACTTCTATTATATCTACTCTCTTCCGTCCTTCAAGCAATACATATTGAGACCCCTTATTCTTTCCTGAAAATGTTTATCCTGCAAACTCTTCTGATGGGGTCTTCAGAATTTCCTTCCTTATCACAGGAAACATACCATAGAACACATTAATTGTAAATTAGACGGACCATAATACCTACCGATAAATGATATGGCCTCGGGAAAAAATTGTGAGAGATTTTGACTCCAATGATCAGAGATGGGAATTTGTTTGTATTTGAATTCTCCGTTGTGTTCAAACATGTTTGGTAAGTTAGGAGTCACATTGAGGATGTACTTGATATTATATTTCCCCAGTATATCTAAGTTGGCAGAATCTTTTGCACAGCCAAGGTACAAATAGGGTAATATCTGCACTGGGAAGGTTGAGTGGTTTGTGAGAATCGGACTTTCTTCGGGGTCGGTGGCACTGCTGGTCTCGCGGTCCGATTCACCATCAGAACATTCCGAAGTTATCCTGAGACTTCCTAATCCAAGTACATGGCTTGGTAAAGGTTCACCGGGGCAAGAATTATCAAGGCCTGGCTCACAAAGCTCCGGATATTCCAGCTGAAACGTATTGTATCCACCTAAAGAAAAGGAGAAGAAAATAAAATGGTAAAGAAAAACATAAGGAGAAAGGAAAATCCAAAATACTGGGAAAAATGATAAGCAATATACTTTAAGGTTCTGTTAAATTGTGTAATGTGTAACTTTACAACAAAAATATTAAACTCCATATCAAAGGAAGCAAATACAGTGCAACAAAGATGCTGTCTGGGCAAGAATTAACCCACTGAGTGCCAGGGTTCAGGAAAAGTTTTTTCATCTGGGAATCATGGACAATATTTCTGGTTTGGCAATAAGTATATGTAGGTGACCACATTATAAAAAGCCTACCCAGGGAAATCTATATTTTCAGGGCAAGTTAAGCAATTCATACTGCCCACTTTGCAAATATATCCAAGATATGTAGCATGCAGAAGGTACACAATATATATATATATATATATGTGTGTGCTTTTTTAATGTATTTATAGATGAG
This sequence comes from Spea multiplicata, assembly GCA_009364415.1. Taxonomy (NCBI): domain Eukaryota; kingdom Metazoa; phylum Chordata; class Amphibia; order Anura; family Pelobatidae; genus Spea; species Spea multiplicata. The sequence continues at coordinate 18,677 of VKOC01002219.1, read as the reverse complement.
GAATGTAGATGTAGGGGTCCCATGTCACAACATGATGTCTGATGCTTGCATGTAAGCAGGGATCATCTTTTTCTGCATACTGGTAAGAAGATTTATCAACCGATCAGCCGGCAACATGTAGGTTTTTGGGGTTTTTTGTTAACATGGAAACCAGGTATGCAAACCTGACAGTTTCTGTAAATCGACCCCTTGCCTACAGGTAATGATTGTAGGGTGTGTTTTAACATTTAAGAGAAGCTGACAATCGGTCACTGATCTATAATCAGCTTTTCTCAGATAAAACCTTCACTTTTAAATATTGCAGCAGACACATGTCTTCACCCCCTCCTGGAATGCGTTACCACTTATGTCTAATCTATCGCTCAAGTGCTGCCTAACCTCTATAAACCCAAAATATTGCTTTCTATGACTCTTAGTAGCAACTACAGTGCTGGAGCAACATAACTTGGGGAAACAGCTTCTTGATCCAAGGGGAGATCTGACGGCTAATCTGGGGCCAAGAAGGATTTTTTCCCCTAGTTTGTGAAAAATTGGAAAGAACCACAACTGGGGTTTTTTTTGCCTTCTTTTGGATCAACAGCAAGAAATAAACAGATGTGGGAAAGGCTGAACGTGATGGACACATGTCTTTTTTCAGCCTATGTAACTATATAACTCAATAGAACAAAAATATATACAAATTGTGTCAAAACAGATACAGAATGCACGTATTTTCAGGTGTAATAAAGACCCCTCGATCAAATCAATACATGCATTTTAGGATCTTTGGCCCCTTTACTAAGCTGCAGCTATGAAACCCACACACTGTTACGCAATAAATTATTTTCGTCCTTAAAAAACTCTTATTATTGCAAACTACTGCTCACTTATGATCTATGAAAAGGGATCCAGACACATTTGTGACTATTTCCATTTACCAAAGTTGTGATCTATATATATCGCTTAGTTTTTGTGAGTCAAAAGCTCAAATGTGCTAATGCTACCCTTTTTGTAGAGTTACTGTCCCTTTAACCGATCTCGGCTCAAGCTCTGGTTCAGCGATCATTACTCAATGCCGGAGGTAATAGCGGGGAGGGGCAGACAACCTATTCACAGAAAACTCCCAAAGGTGAAAGACTAGAGCCATACAGGCGTGTATCAGCATGAATGGTTACCGCGCATGGCGTGTCCCACTATTTAGTAAATATTTATATCCATTTGCTTTCCTGTTTGCACATACTGTTGTCCTAATACAATATAACAGTTCATCCATCTTGTAAATGCCTGGCTTAACTCTTTAGGTGCCGGGGGGGTGGGTATGTGTGCAAAATGTGTCCGCCAGACACAGGGTTAAAAGGTACAAAGGGGGAAGAAAGATAAAAATATATTTTCCTGGACAGCATCCAAATCTGTTGTTCTTAATCCAGAACAGCGTTGCCTCTGGAGAACAGAACACGGAATTTCTAGAGGAGGGGTTAAATTATGAACATGTATTTACAGATCTTCCCTGTTTATGTTGAAGTAGAATTTATATTTTTGATTATGTAAAAAATATATACTTTGTATTTACTCTAGATTGTAAGATTGCTAGCAGTTCTCGCTTTACTTAATGTACCGCTTCTAGTTTTGTACTGTAAATGGTTGGCTCTAAATAAATACGAGATAATAATATGCACCTTATATAAAGTTTAAACCTGTAGGTAAATATTATCAAGCTTGGGTGGTTTTATTGCTTTATTTTATTGCAGACGGGGCCGCCATTGTTTTCTCATGTGTACGTTTTCTGGTCAAGGACTAGCTGCTGCCTTCTGATTGGCTGAAAGTAACAGGGAGCCAATCAGAAGTGAGATTTTTTTTTTCCTTTTAGGTCGCTATGCATCACGTATTACCCCCATATCTCACAGATGTAATAGTCTCATAACTTTTTATACACCCCAGAGCCACCTTGAACTCTCATCCTGCCATTTATCTTAAAGCACTTGTTATTTTCTGTAGGTTTAAACCGAATAGGATGAACGCTGACATGAGGGCAAAGACGCTAGAGAATGGTGGATTCAAATGAAAAAGACATTTGATACAAAAAGTTAGAGATCCTAACTCAAGTACGACATGATTTGGCAAGTTTAAGAAAGGAAACCACTGACTCCACCTTTATTCTATACGGCCTATACTGGAAAAAGAAGCAAGCCTCCCACACAAGGTGTGTACACATGCTGACTAATCCTTAAAGTGCCAAAACATACCTTTTTTCCTCTGAAATAAACCATGTGCCTCCATGTGCCACCATTTTTTCTATTGATGTCGTTTTTGTATGTGTGTGTTATATTTTTTTGAAAGGTATGCCCCGTGGTATACTTACTGCCAGTCAGCTCCAGTGCTGACGTAGTGAACATTGTGAGGAGATTTAACAAGACCTCCCCAAATTTTGTTGATTATTTAACTCTCCCATTGTCTCATTTACACTCTCTCGCACTCTCATTCACTCTCTCATACTCTCTTGGAATGTCTCCCTACCTTCTGTCCTGACTAATTATGTGCCCCTATCTCAGTTCCACGGAGCTCCACTTCTGATCTTGCATCTTCTTGTTCTTCTGTCTTCCTTTTTTTCGGTATTCCCTTTTCTGTTTTCTCCCGAGGATCCAAAATGTCTTCATTCACGTCTCCATGGAAAACAGGACAGGGACATGACCTCCCTGTGAACTTCTGCAAAATGGGGATGAGGATGTGCCCGGAAGCTCTGCCATTTTGCCGAGGTTCACGGGACTTTACTTTGGGCAATAGGGCAGAGCCTCCTGTCAGACCCTCTCCTGCGATCCTCCAATCGTGGGATAGGATGTGCCTGGAAGCTCCGCCATTTTGTGGAAGTAAATTGGAGATCATGTCCATGTCCTGTTGTCTAGGGAGAAGCGGACAAAGACAAAAGAAACAAGACGATGCAAGATAAGAAGTGTAGTTGCTGGGCACCGAGACAGGGAGACGGAAGCAGGGAAGGTAGGGACCCATTCTGAGAGAGCGTGAGAGAGTGTGAATTAGAGTGTGAGAGAGAGTAAATGAGACTGAATAACAACAAATTTTCTTCAGAAACTAATTGGCAGGAAACTGAAATCGAATGGACCAAAAACGAAACAAAAAATTAGTCTGAATCATTTTTGGTCTGTTTGTACAAGTCTAGTGTAAAGAACTATTTCAAAGGGAGTGCTTTCCTGGCACTGATTGGCTGCCTCAAGCAGCGAATCAGTGATGAGTACTTCAGACCACAAAGGAGGCATGGAGCTACATCTAGGGAGCTGCAGCTTCTACCTAGGGTACTTATTTCAATAATGCATTGAACTGCACCTTTAATAATATTCTACAACGCATTCGATCCGCACTCTATATCATTATATCAACGATCCTTAACATCCAGTCACAGGAAGAAAAGAACACATCTTATAATATTATACCCTCACTGGATGTCAATGTGCTTTCAGCCATTTCCACATAAGGCTTTAATGAAGAAAATCAATATATCGATGACGTTTACAACAGTTAATCATATTCTTACACTAGAAAAAGCCAGAACACTCCCAAATTAACAGGAGACCGAGTAAGAAGATATGGCAAAGGTGACCATTAAGTGAATTGGCTTGGCAATTAGTTAAAAAGCCTACAGGGTCATGTGCTTCTTCTCTTCAACATAACGCCCCCAAAACTTATTTATTACAGGTAAATGTATACCCCCCCCAACCTTCTTTTAATGAAAGGGTTAAATACCAGTCATTGCCAAATGATATTGGGGGGGGGGTTATTAAACAAAACGTTAAATTCCAATAAGTCCAGGAAGTTTAAAAAATGATCACCTCCTCTGTCTTCACAGCAGTCCACGTGACACTTACAGGGTGAACAGGACAATAAGGGTATTAAAAGTTAATAATAGGGTATTATTGATCCGGAAATGTTGACTGCGGTCCTGTAAGTGCAGCTCCTTCCCTATACGGCTACATGTTATTAAGTTTGGCAACATAGTAGCCTATGGCTATTTTACCGACTGCCTTAACGGCTATATTACCGATCACGATAAGGACAGGTGGGCTGGCACTGCCTAATAGGGGTTGGCATCTGCAGAGGGCAGCAGTTTAAACCCCCCGCATGTGGCGGTCTATTGTACATCACAGACTGGCGCTAACCTTGCGCCCCTTTTTTTGCGGCTGCGTTAAGCGATCGTTTACCTTTCAGATAGTAGGCTTTGCAGCCGTCCTCCCGCAGTTTGTGGAGCAGGAGCGCCAGTACGGAGCTGGCCGGGTTATTCTCCTGCCAGTCCTGGGTGGACTCGTCGTACAGCAGCACGGTATCCGCCTTGCATCGCCTGGCGAAGCGATCCTTGTCCCGATCGTTGGGGATGACGGAGCGGATGGACAGGTTGCCCTTCTTCAGCCTCCGCAGCATCAGGCTGGGGATAGTGACGCTAATGGCCGCCTCGATGTGCGAGGACTGGTACCGCTCCTGGGGGCGACAGTCCAGCAGCAGCAAGGAGCTCCCCCCGGCGAGCAGCTCCTCCTGCAGCCACTCCGCGCTCTTCCACGGCCCCGCCATGCTCCCTGCAGGCATGGGGTGACGGTCGTCGCACCGAGCGAGAACGCGGAACCCGGCGGCTGTCACTTGCTGGGGCCACCTTCAGCCACGCTCCGGAGTCCGAAGTCCAGCCTCGCCTCCCACCGGGCCAACGGAGAGTGTGTGCGGCTGCAGGTTTATTAGAGCCAAGTCGCTGACTGGCCCCCGGACATCCTGGGCTCCTGAGTTCCTTCTGGACTCTATCAGTCACTTCGTGTCTTTTTTATTTCTTTCCCCCCTGGAGGCGGCGCAGGCAACTAGTGGAAGTTACCACATCCCATTCGCGAACGCGCAAGGGCAGCCACAGCACGGTGTCACACTGGGATCGGGAGCGCGCATGGCAGGCGTCCCAGCGCTGCCGGGGAGAGGATCACATGCAGGGCTTTTAGTTTAATAAACACTCTTGGACTTCCTGACCTGCCCCGTACGCTGTGCCGTTCTTTGTGATTCATGCTTTCCATTGCACCCTCCTCTCTGATCTTGAGCACATTTGAACCTAAACTTCTGAAAACTTTCTTTTTAGTCCCAAAACCAGCTCATTGTATATTTTTTGGGGGGTGAAACAGAAGGTAACCCAACCTGTCAGGTGAGCCTATCACACACAGGCTGAGAAGTCTACTTGAGTCCCGTAACCGTGTCATTTTGGCCAAAAAAAAGTAATTTTTTTTTAAGTATTTTAACTGAAATACACCAGCTAAAGCTTCCATTGCATTCTCTAATATGCTAAATCTTTACACATCTGTCAATTTATTTTTTACATTGAATCGAATTAAAGCACCCAACTTGTAAGAAGCTTTTTTTTTCAGTTTCTGCTAAAAACAACCTATTAGTGCCAGATTTTGTGTCACGTGACAGTTAGGCATTCCCAGGAAAAATATGAATGACTACATCCCAGCTAAATGACCCGATATTCATTCTGCTTTAGTATGGGTGTTGGGGGGCATAAGACTGGCCCCCTTTAACTTCAGCTAGCAAGTTCACTTATCTCGGGGATCTCCAAGAGTTAACCGGTTCTGTCTCCATGTGTTTAATAATATGTGCGCTACTAATATACTAATAAACAGCTGATAATACAATATGTTTTATTCTCAAAATGGTTTTCCCAACCCAAATATGTCCTAAAATAAACCATTTATGTGGTCTGCAAATGTCAACTGGTCAATCATTATTACGTGACATTATATTTATTCATAGAACCCAACAGATTTCATAGGGTTGTTACAATTGGGGAGAGAGAAATTTAACAACATTAACCCCTTAATGACAAAGCCTGTACATGTACGGGCTCAAAATGCATTGATTTCAATGGGTTTAGGAACGGCCCATTGTCCTTAAGGGGTTAAAATTGACCATATACAAAAAAAATGCCGGGGCCCCTCTGCGAGACTCACAGTAAGGGCCTCCAAGCTCCTTCTACACGTGCGCACACAATAACTCATACACGTGTGTACTTACACACGCAGCAACATACAAACACACAGAGAATGTGCATTTGAACAGCAAGCGCTCCCACTGACTTAAAAGGGAGCTCTTTCTTGCCACTGATTGGCTGCTTCAAGTAGCCAATCAGTAGCACAAACATTTGGTCTGCAGAGACATAGTATAAGACATTATGTCATTTATTACAAGGCACACTTGTGTGTCCCTTTAATGGTTAATACAGCATGAGAAACATCTAATTAATTCCCTCGTAATGGAAAATCCCCAAACCCTTCATAGAAATAATTCTTTATTCATATCAAGTTTTTTTGGGGGTGGGGGGGGGCAAGAACAGTTGTCTTGTGACACAAGATGCATTCATGGGTTGTTGCCATAGAAACTATATAAGAGTCTTAAACATTTTGGTATTTTTAAGCGGAAATATGACGGATCAGCTGATTTTAATTGAATACTTTAAGTGCAATTAATCAAGTATTTTCCAAGTGAAACCACATCCGACCATATGCCCTAACCACAGCAATAGTTTTTTTTTTTTTACAAAATGTGTTATTTTGTTAGTGTCGGTTTTCAGGGGATATCAACATGGTGAGGTTGTGGGTTGTCCCACATTTTGTCAAGCCACAAAACAATTGTAACTGAGTTTAAAAGGGTCCCTGACCCAATGCCCTGTGTGCTGTTGGGGCAGGGCATTAAATCACACTTGACGAGTGAATGGTGGGACTGTCTGGGCCAATGTCCTAGTCATGGCTAGGCTGTTATCCTAGGTACAGAGCAGTTTTATGGAGCTCAGCATCAGTCCCAGACAAATTTTAATGAATACCTGAAGGATGAATCCTAAACCCAAATGTTATCTCATTCCGTAACGTAGGACGTCAGCTACTTTTGGTCTACGGTGTAGCTAGAGGTCGGCCCTTTGCTCCATAATTATTTGGGATTGATACAGGAAGAAGCGGCATTAACATTGATTGTTAGCCTTCTACATTTCTTTTTAGAAATCCCACATGCCGGAGCGTGAAATCCCATCGGTTGCCCAGTTTTATATTATTTTTGTAAGTGGTTTCAACGTCAGTCTGGATCAGATCACAGGGTGTGGTGAGATGTTGGTATTAATTACTCCCTATGGGACTTCCTCCACGAGACCTTACAATAATTTGCTCGCGTGGAACTCCTGCAGGTGGTGGTGCAATGTAATCCCTATTAGGTTGGAATGTGAGGCTGTGTCCATCTCAAACATCCATACTAGGCTCTTCAAGTGTTTTAGTAAATATTAAGGGCATGATTCATCTCCGCTGTCTGTCCCCAAGTTATAATTCCATTTATGTCAATGAGAAAAAAGATCATTTCATCCTATTAAGCTTTATCTGAGAAAGAACTCGTTTCCACAAGTCAAGGTGCACTGACTATTAGTTACAGGTCGATCCATTCATTGCACATCCAACACAGGAATTATGCAGGTGCTTAAACTATAAACCAAAAATAATATAGCTATGACATCATTAGGACTGCAGATTTTACACCATGAACCCTGACCTCCTGGCTTGGCGAGTTTTCGTGAATACTCTGCTTCAATGTATATATGACCAACACTACACTCCCAACACTACACTACAATTGCTTGGGAACGGCTTCCTCTGTTTTCTTCATCTCGTGTGTTGGATTTGTGCAACATCTTGTCTGTTTGTGACGGCGGTTTCTTTCTTAACCAGAACTTACACAATCTAGTCACGTCACAGTCAACAAACTCCAGAGAATTCATAGACAACCTTTCTGCATTCTCCTAATGGGCTTGACAAATCCTAACGCAGATTAGTGACCAAAGAACACCATTTATGGTTCAAAAAAGTCGCTATTGGGTTATATGTTTCACCGTTTCCTAAGGGCTACTATCATGGGTTATGACCAAGTTAGAATACTTATTATTTTGCCATACTGATGCTCTACTGACCGTCTGGCCAACTTAGTTGAGATACTTGAGAACGGAGCAATGGGCACATCTGGAGAACCAGGGTCATGCCTTGAGACTTTGGGAAAGAACACAACAGGACAAAGGGTGCTTTACAGAGACAATAGAACAGTTTTCTACAGACATGGCACTATGAAGTTGCTTCATTAATTGATAAAGGCTGGGTGCTCTTTTAGCAAACATGAATATACATATAACGTGAATATAAATGCAGGTAAGTTTTGGACCTATTAAGAAATCTGGAATCAAGAAGGACTTGTTTCCACATATTGGATCAAAAGCATGAAACAGGGATGTGTAATAGACTGAAGTCGGTGAACTTTAGGTCTTTATACAGTTAGTATGTTACTTTGAGAGAAATGGGTCTGGACCACAGATGGATGGAACAATAGGAATATGGCACAGGGAAAGGAAATGCATATGAAGAAGAAATTAACATGGAAAGCAGATCGGTCATACATGAGAGGAAAAATGGAACAAAGCAGAGAGATAATTCTAAAATAAAAGGGGTCATGAGAAAAACAAGAGGGGGCAGCTGAAGAAAAGGCTAAAAGGCGATTGAAATGGCAAGTGGGGTAACTAAAGTGGATTTCTAGAGCTTGGATCCTAAGTTTCTAATGGTCCTGTTTATGCTAAACAAGTAAACGCATTGTACCTGCCAATAGTGATGGTGTGGTTGGTTACGGCCCCAGTGGCCACCCATTCCAACAAATTCCTGTTCCATGGTACACTCAACATTGTACATGCTCAGTATAGGCAAAATGAATCTTTTCAATCACATTCTGTCCTGAAGGACTGTCATGGCATCATGCCAAAAAAGTTATTACTTCACCACCTCTAGGACAGATATAGAAACATGCAGAGGTGAGTCAAAAGGTCCAAGAATTGCCTCGGTGTTAACATTTTGGTTTACTTTTGGTTTTATGGTTAAATACACCCAGCTCTCGATATGAGAAATATCTGTCTTTCATTCTTCTTGATCTCATTGAACACAAAACTTGCTGATTTCATTCGGAAGTAGCTAAAACGGAAATGCTTCTGCTTGCAGAGTAACTTCTCTATTAATGTTGCGAAACATGAAAATAAGGTTTTCGGCGTAAGTGTGAGGTTTTCATACACAGGAAAATGCTTAGTACAAAAGTTTTTGGAATGATGTTATTCTGAGAGGTTTGGGCCTTTGTAAGAGTCTAAAAACGTAATGTGGGGCCAAGTGTATAACGCCTGTGGCCACACTTACATCATTTGGTGTCCGTTGGCCTTAAAGCGACAGGGCGGCCTAGAAATCCTCAGTCTGGCCTTTTGTCTACTCTACTAGCAGGCAACATATCAATGACAAAAAAACAACCTATAACTTTGATGAACCAAACAGATACAGGAACTTTTTGTTTTGGATGCCCCCATTGTTTCATCCCTCCTCATTCCTATACCTATATTTATCAACAGATTATAACAACATTCTGATCTTAGTTTCCCAGACACTTGCCTCTAGGGCTACTTATTGAGGGAGGTGAAAGGTAAGTACCCCATGGTTATCAATACCACATCAATTTTGTCCAAGGTACACAAATATCACTCTTGGCCAACAGTGGACAGGTTAGTCAGGTTACATTTACAAGCATTGTTACACGAGCTAAAATCTATTACAAAAACCATGGTACCCATAATAAGCATTTTTTTTGGGACATCATTCTGCTATCAGCACCAGGTATGGGGGTTCCATCAAAAAGTTAAAATCACTTTTTGTACTATATTTATAGAAGTCCCTTTGACATATAAACATTAACGAAAACCAGTAAGGATGGCCAAATTTATTAGGAGACCAGCTATTGGACAACCCACCATATCCTGTGCCACCAGGGTAATGAGGTGGGCTGAGGGGCACTCCAGGTCTGAGGGGTTCTCCAATGCAATGTTATGGAAGAAGAGGACTAAAATAATTGAACTTGCTGTTAAACAAATGTATTATTTGTGATCAGTGTGGCAATTCACGTTTAGAGTAAAATCTTTATTGAATTTGAAACTGGCTGTTTGTGACTGTAGAATTACTAAAATACATGTAATACCATATGAAAATATAGGCCATGATCATTTTATTCTAGCTTTGCCTTCTAAAATGTTTCCCTTCCTTTACTTTTCACATCTGCCATGGGAAACATAACAAACCAAATAAAAAAAAAGTTTGGCTTCCTTTTAAACTTTTTTAGCCTCCAACGAGACAGAACACATAAAGTTTCTAGATTTTCATGGTATATAATCGTCAATGAAGCATTTGAAACAAGAACCACGAATGCTCAAGCCTGAACATGTGAGACTGCTGGCTGCGCCTCATTCATCTGGGTCATTGGGGCATGATGGGTGTTAGCAGCGTACAAGGGAGGGTGAGAGACTTTCTGTGAGTCATTGCAGGTAGTCAAAAACTAGAGGCTTCCACGTGTGCTCATAGTCACCATCTCTATCGGGGTTGGGTAAACTAATGTTTATTATTTATAAGCTGCCATCACGTTTTGCAGTTGTTTAAAAATTAATGGGTTAAAACCAAGTTGGCGGAGGTTAATATTACAGAAAAGTTAAGGAGGTGCCTGCTTGCCTTCTTAATGGAGCTCGGGCAGGTTAGATTATTTAAACTGCCCTCATGTTAACCAAACAACATTGCCCAAAGTATCACACTACCTCCATCAGCTTGCCCTTTTCCCATAGTGCATCCTGGTGCCATGTGTTCTCCAGGTAAGTGATGCACACCTGGCCATCCACGTGATGTAAAAGAAAATGTGATTCATCAGACCAGGTAACCTTCTTCCATTGCTCCGTGGTCGAGTTCTTATCCTCCTGTGCCCATTGTAGGCATTTTTTTGGCAGTGGACAGGGGTCAGCATGGGCACCTTGACTGGTCTGAGGCTACGGAGTTGTGTGTTCTGACTTGTTTCTATCAGAACCAGCATTAACGTTTTCAGCAATTTGAGCTCCAGTAGCTTGTCTGTTGGATTTGATCACATGGGCCAGCCTCCGCCCCCCCCACGTGTATCAGTGAGCCTTGGCCGCCCAATACCCTGTCGCCTGTTCAGTGCTTTTACTTCCTTGGACCACTTTTGGTCACTTTTTGACCACTGCAGACTGGGAACAACCCACAAAAGCTGCAGGTTTGGAGATGCTCTGACCCACTCATCAGGCCATCTCTATTCGGCCCTTGTCAAAGTCGCTCAGATCCTAAAGCTTGCCCATTTTTCCTGCCTTTAACACATCAACTTTCAGGATGAAATGTTCACCAGCTGCCTAATACATCCCACCCACTGACAGGGGCCATGATAAAAAGATTATCCGTGTTATTCACTTTTCACTTCACCTGTCAGTGGTCATACTGTTATGGCTGATCAGTGTATCTGGTACTGGGTGCATATGGGGGAGGGGGAATTGTTAATCTAGTTATGGTAGGCAGCTGCAGAAAAAGATTATTCAAACATTTAAATTGTAGATTAAAATAATAACATATGTGCTTTGTGAATGCAAATAGACGGGGTTTCAAAGAGCAATGCAAAAAATTCCAATAATATGAAATTATTTTTAGGTCATTGAGATGTAATACTAGAACCTTCCCTTCACTTTAGTCCAAATGTAGAATATGTAGGGTAAGATACTATTCAGAACTATGAGTTAGGAGTGTGTGTGTAGGGCCAACACAATAAAGTGTTTGGATATTGCAGATAGTGTGAGGACTTTGACGGCAACATCTGACCCAAGCGTGTCCAGTAGGACAACAATGTTTAAATGAACAGACATGCATAATTTTTTAGCATTCTTAATTTTTCAATGATAATATAAGAGAACCCATAGCATTTGCTGTGGCAACATCTGGGGAATCTGTTACCATGCTTTGTAGATAGCCTACCCAGGTTAGCATGATAAAGGAATGGACAGACCTCTATTGTCTCTCATTCATTTACTTATTCATTCAGTCACTACATCTCCCTCTTGCACCCTTTTACCTCACCTACAGCTTTCTCTGTGGCGACTGCACAGTGTGCAAGCAACCTCTCTTTTTACCACTCAAGGGAAGCTCGAATGCAGTGGGGTCACGGCTTTCCCTGGGTGGGGAAAGGTTGCTCACACTGCATGCGAGCGCCACAGGGGTAAGTGGTGGCGACCCCAGTGACCGTGGTTGTTAAGCCAGTGCTGTTTCACCAGCCCCTGGACGGACAGCCCACCAGGCAGTCTTCTGGTTTCCCGGTAGGCCAGTCCAGCCCTGCAAATGATTTACTGATTACATCATACAGGAAAGGGGCATAACTATAAAAACAATGTAACAGAAGAACACAAACTAAGTAAAAAAAATAATGTACAATATAATTTTCCACTATCATCAGAGAGTGAAATACTAAATAAGAAGCAGCTAGCAGCCAATATAGAGAACATATCACTTAATGGGGGTCATCTTTAGTGTCTTTTAAGATATTTTCCATGAACCCAAAGTAGTAATAGCTGAATATAATATATACCGTATACATACTGTATGTATATATATATATATTTTAATTGTTGAAGATAATAAAGGTTCTTGTAGTTTTGTTCATACTTAGTTGAGGATGAAAGCATGTAGAACAGACACAGCATGTAAATCAGTTATGTTCTGGAATTAACAGGTTTGATATGTATAATAACATAAGCCAGATGCAGAACAGAGAAGATATTTGGCAGATGTAGTAAAGCAACGTATGTGTTAAGACAGGCTCAGTGGGATATTTATTTAGGCCAAAAATATTGGCTACTGACTTGCATATGTCATTTCTCCAAGGAGGCTATTCTTGCCAGCTTCTTGCACTGCTTACTAGCAGCTGGATTCCTAAAATAACTTAGTCTGGTTGTTTTACAAATTATATTAACCCACTGAGGTCAATGGAATGTAGTCATTATGGCTAAGGAGTCAATTCAACAGACAGGCCAGTTGAGATGGCTTCTCTACTGAGAAGATGGTAAGGTTAATCCACTGAAACTACCGGTATATATTATTGTTCCTCTTCTGCTCTGAAAATTGCACTTCCACCAATGCTTATATGTTGAATGTTATCTAGAAAAAAAAACTTAGATAGACACTAGATAAATCCAATGAATGTTATTAAGAAAAACAGATTAAACCTACAGAGATCATTTTCACAAAACCGTTTCAAGAGCGTGCATAGACCCGCACTGTTTTACTTTAGGTTGTCTACTATAGCGGACTATGGTTCTCAAATCCTATTAATCTGTAGTACGCAGACAAATCTCTAGAGACCGTTTAATAATCCATACAGAACACAGAAGAGCTGAAGGTGATTGAGTGCACTTAAGGTTTCTGAGATCTTGGTCAGGATCTACAGCAGAGCGAAGAGGACTTCAGGAGTCCTGAGTTTGAAGAAGGTGCCTTCACGGTGAAGCAGATCCTCAATTAATACAGGACTAAAGGTAGAACGCCTCAATGGTCATATTTATTTTTGCTTACACAAGGTGGTAATTTGCTTGACTTTTGGTAGCCTTCATTAATGTTTAGTGTGTTCATTAAAAGCTGCTTTAAAAGCAATTGGTTACTTCCACCATTTTGTCCTTAGGCTATATGTACTGCCTAGGCTAACTCATACGTTTGATTGATTGTATCTGCAAAAGTAATAATCTATGGGGTATTTTCCTTGTACTTCACAATACTGATTTTTATATACTAATGTTGGTTTTAAAACAACTCTACCGAGACCCAAAATGTTCAAGTGATAATAAAGACGCTGCTTAAGAAAGTAGATGTTATAATCCCTCCATTTGCTGGAACTGATCCCCCAGAACCGGTCTAACAGAATCATTTATCTGCTACAGAGTAAAAGGCTGTATTACTGGTTACATTGCAAAAAACTACAGTTCTATCGTTTTCAAATATCTTAGAATATATCTTTAACATCCTGTTGGAGCTGGACATATGCGGTATTATCCATCCTTCTCCAATTTAAATGGTTATGAATAGCCAATTGTTTGCTTGAAATTGGAATGTATTTTATATGTTGTTACAAGGTTTCATAATGTTTAGCAAGTCAGAGAGGTGTAGTCTCTTAATCTGGAGTTAAAGGGACACTCCAGACGTTATATGCACTTTAATGAATATGATAGTTGGGCGGTCCCTTTTAATTTTTGTGGTTTCCCTTTTGCAAATTCAGAGGGGGGTTCTTCTCATATGCTTTTGACCCTGCCCCCAACTATTTTCCAAGTACTTTAATATGCATTATTCCTTAGTGGGTTTTGTAGGGACCTGGGCCGGACTGTTGATCATGAGGCGGCCAGGACCCTTTAAGTCCAGCGGCCGGCTGATTTGCTCAAGTAGTGTGCAGCCGGGCATACCTAGCTGCTGGCCATATGGCTCTGATGGCGAGGGGCCCACCAGGCTCTTGTTCGGTCTGCCAAATGGCTAGTCCGGGCCTGGTAGGGACAATATACTGCCTATATAACAAGAGAGGTGAACGTTTTGCATTTCTGGCAGGGTCTATTTGCTCAGAACACTAGAGACTACATCTGGTATTTTGTCTAAGTAGAACAACACCTTTATCAAGGGCCAAATCAGTCAAACCAGAAGAAGGATCTCAGCGCAGTTGTCACTTCATGTGAATTGAAATATTCTGCGCTTCTACAAGCTCACAAACTGTACAAATGAAACAAAATGAACAAACAGAAGCAGACATAACCTATATGGTTTTGGAGCCAAATGGGGGAAAGGGTAATGGGGACTAAAAGAAGTGGAAGGAGGAATGTCTAAGATGAGTTGTTCATGTCATAAATTAGACGTTCCATCTGCATGAGAAGCGCGCTTAGGTCCTGTGGCAATTCTTTATTAGAATACCAAAGGGTGTGGGATCTTTCAGTAGTAGGAAACGCAGCCATAAAAAGATCCCAAGTTCCTCAAGGATACACATATGGAGCTCTTGAGAAAGGTCATAAGTTTGTCCAGGAGAAACACGTGCCAAACGTTGGCGTTAATCTATACATATGGGAGCTGGGATTTTCCATCTATATAAAGTCTGGTCCCTGTCTGATTGGTTTTAATTAATGCGTACTCCAATTCTTCAGACGGCACACTTACACATATTTTGGATTCCTGTGTCACATGGCTATTACCGAATACAAACGTGTGGCTCATACTTGACATAGATGCAAAGAATAAACTGATGTCTCAATAACCCACGCACGATTAACCAAGGCAGTGATAATGATTTAGCAAGAATACTTTTGTGAATTAAAAAATATCAGATGTAAGGTATTGGCTGCATAGAAACTGATCGTTATCAAAAGGAATATCATTCTTGAAATGTTTCATATGTATGCAACTCTTGATACTATAGTTCAGCAGGTAAAACATTTTATGTACTTCCATTTTCTGTATAACTGACAACTCTAGGTCTTGTCTGCCCCAATTACGGACACACAAAGGCCATAGAGAGGCACAAGAACTGTATAGTCCCAGAAATAGATCTTTCTGGTTTCTCTGCATTTTTGTAAAGAATGGCATAAAAAATAACTTGGCTGACTGTTAAAGAGAAAGTCAACACGCATTTAAGGAAATAAAATATAAAGGTCCCCTAGTTATATAATAAAGCATTTTAAAAGATTGTAAATTGAATGAAAATCTAACATCTACTTTAGCTTTCTTTTATTGATTTATGGTTTTCTTTTTTATTTATATTTACAAGATCCTTATCTCACGTAAGTATACAAAAAAACAAAATCGCTAGATTTTAGATCTCAAATGATTTAAGAAAAGTCTAAAGAGAAAGGATTAAAGAGTCTCTGTCATTTTTCCAAAACCAACATTTCACAGGTCAGTACACGAACCATTCTAAATTAAATGGCGTTTACAGATATAAAATAAGCAATACACATATTAGAAACCCATTATATACACTACCGTTCACAAGTTTGGGGTCACTTAGAAATATAAATAGCTTTTCTTTCAAAAACAAGGATATCTATTAAAATAATATTAAATGAATCAGAAATACAGTGTTAATGTTGTAAATGACTATTGTAGCTGGAAACGGCCACGGCTATGAAATATCTTCACGGGCGTACACAGGACTTTTATCACTCCCATCACTCCTGTGCTCCAATGGCACATTGTGTTAGCTAATCCAAGTTAAAATGCTAATTATTAGAAAACCCCTTTGCAATTTTGTGACTGCTAGAAATGCCCATGTTTTGCATGAAAACAAGTGACCCAAAAGTTTTGAATGGCTGTATGCCATATATAAACAATATTATAGATTTTTATAATATATATATATAATATATATATATATATATATATAATATATATAATATAAAAAAATAATTATATTAACTCTTCTCTATATAGGGCCAACAATTTACACAGTGCTTCTTACAATACATACATTCAAAGGGTATGACAAAAGTAGAACTGACAGACAAACACAAACTGATACATTATGTTAGGAGGGCCCTGCTCACAAGGTTGTACAGACTGTATTGGGAGTAGTCTTAACCCCTTTGCAAGATGGCGTATCATTGTGTTCAGTACTCGCATGATTTTACTCATGTGTCCCATGCTGGGGTACATACATGGGAAACATCTGGGACCTGGAGTCTCCTGGTGAAGCATTGCTTCCCCTGGGTCTCCAGGCAGGGGCAATGTTGTTTAGTCACCTAATTTATCTCCAACGCAAGCCAGTGTGGCACTAGCCTACACCCCCTATGTGCCCTGCCTAAACCCTGTCCCTAGTGAAGCCATTTCAAGATGAAATTATATCATAGATTAAAAAAAAATACACATTTTTAGACAAACATTCAAATTTTATTAAAATACAAAATTTATAAATATACAGTCATTTTTCCACAATTCAACTACGGCTTCTTTGAATCCCTGTGGCTCTGGGAAAAAGCAACCTGCTGCTTCTCAATGCATTCCTTTACTTTGTCTTCTGTTAGGGAAAGTCGCTGTTCCAAAACGGCTACAGTCTGCGGGGAAGGAAGAAGAAAAACAAAAAAAAACCTCAAATGAGTACTTCTCAAAAGCAACGCCATGAATTATCCTCTATTATTTGTATATAAGGTACACTTTAACAAATGGTTATTCGGAAAGGCCACCAGAATATTCCACACAGGCAGAAACCAAGACTGTAATATCCACATTTTATAAACTACAACCATTTTTTACAGCAATATGAGTAATATTTATTAAACTGATAGCATAAATAAGCTTACATTGGTAAAATCAGCAGTGATCACAGAGCCAGGTATACAAGAAAACTGCCACCATAGGAGAGCAGCCGTTTGTCCCATAAAAAGAGCCAGATGCTGAGAAACGTATAAAAATCCTGAAAGGTGCTTTTCCACACTAACAGGAATCTCTACACTTATCCGCTCCATATTGCATGGATTGGTATAGTGATTCCCACAAGATTAATGACACGATGGAGACTGGATATTATAAAATTGCGAGACAATAGTAGACAACTCGAAAATATCTCATTAATCAGAAAAACACTTATAACCAACAAAAGAAGGAAGAATGATACACCTTGTTGGTGTAGAGAAACAGCTTTATTTAGAATTTAAGCAATCTGTATCTCCTGGTCCCATTTGGAATTTAAATTATTATATTATATCATTATATGGGCCCATTGGTTCCCGGGACAGACACCCAGCTACACTCTGTTCCAAGCAATAGTCCCCTGTATTGATGCAATTGACACTTTTACCCAAGTTTTTTATAGTAGCAAATATTTTCTTTGGGCACCTAGTTTCATAGTACGTGTGAATTACACGGGGCAAATCCCATGTGGCCGGGCAACTAAAAACAAATGAAGGCTACCTGACAAATGTTTTCGATTCTGTCTTTTGGACTTTATGCTGGTATACAACCTAAATGTGTGACGTCAACAGGAACATTCCAGATCTTTCCATTGTGGAACTTAAAACTTATAAAGACTTCCCAATGTCCACAAAAAAGGAAAAAACCCTGTTGCATGTTACCTTTTATGCAGGTTTCACTTATGAGAGGGTCCTTGTATTATAATTTTAGATAATTCCCCATAATTTGTTTAACTTTACCTGGGTTAGGATATCTAGTTGCCCAACAATATGTTCCAGGGTGTTTGCAATGTTGTGGAGATTACCCGCATCTCCTGAGTTTTTCTGGTACTCGGGGGCATAGGACGTAGTAGCACCTTGTAATGTAGTAGGACCTCTTTCTTCAACGATGGAATGAGTGTCTAGAGACCTTAGGTCAGCAGACTGTTGGGAAAACATGGTCATTGTTAAAGCAGTTCAAAATGAGCCAAAAGTTAGACCTAAAAACAACTTCCTTATTCGACTACACAAATATTTTTACCTGGTTTTATTAAAAACAAAGTCAAATCTGTCCAATAAAATAAGGGAAAACCACCTGACCTCACATATGTGTTCATTTGTGATCGATTGCCGAGCTTCTTTCAGCTGACCCACTGGTTTGCTATCTGATCCGCTAACAAATATATTGTGTTGCTTGTGGCTGAGAAGGTCTGTATAGCTGGTTGAATCAAAATTGGTTTTCCAAACCATTACCTGTAAATAAAAAAAGAACATTTGTTAAGACGGAGAAGGGCAACCGAAAAAAAGGAGTTTTATTTATTAATAAACAAAATGGGTAATTAGGTAAAATATTGACCTTAGCTTGTGATTTTTTTTTTTTTAATATAAAATATAAGTG